>NDGM010644977.1:0-13111 GCA_002564305.1 Octomys mimax
CTCGCGGGCGGCTCCAGCCGTCGGCCTGGCCGCGCCGCTCACCTGCTGCGAGCCGGCGGGGCTCGCGGTGCCGGGGAAGCCCTGCCGCCTGGGCTGGGCGGCTCGGTTCTGCAGCCGGCCTGCGCGCACCGCGGCCCCGGGCGTCCCAGGCGCCGTTCCCCGGGACATCCAGCTGTGCTGCAGCTGATTCTGCAAGCACTAAGGCGCTCTCTCTGTGAAATTCTGCTCTGAGTTACACCTCGCAATCCATTCCTCTTCTACAAACCCAATTAATTCCCAATTCCTCCGCCTTACTGATTCCCAAGACTGAAGAGAATTAGTCACCTAGCTTGTCAAATCCATCCTGGATGTTAAGTAACAATCTGTGGCGGTAAATCAGAAAACTACAAAACTGGAAACGCCACAGCATCAATTATGGTGGTGTTAAAGCTGAAATGTGAGGAGCTGACACCTAGTCGGTTGTATTTCAGCATGTTTGATGGACTATCACGAAAGAAGTGGATGGTAGCCTAGTACAGGGGTCCCCACTCTTTGAGACTATAGATAACTTCTTTACTTTAAAAAAAGTAGATCGTAGAACTCTCTTGCCACCCACCCGCCTCTTTGTCCAAAAAGACTCAGGATGGCTAAGGGCTACCACAAAGTGAAGAAACCATGTTACGTGGCTCTGAATGCCAGCACCAGTACACGAGCCGTGGCTCATCTATGGACAACACATACGCTCAAGAGACCCAGTCTACAGGGACTGATGACAAGGGAGATTTAGAAGCAGAAGTTGGCAGAGCCCCAAGGTCCAAGAAAAGCCTCCCTGGCCTACCTCAGATACAGAGTTTCGCTAGAGAGAAGGTGGCCATACCAGGATAAGAGTTCCATAGCATTTAAATAGTAGCTGCTCTTCTCAATGTCCAATCCATGATTATTAAGCAACTTTATGACATTGATTTGGCTTCCAAGTGACTACAGCCTCCTTAAGAAACCTTTCAGAAAAATGGGTCACAGACAATAATCATTAGTGTAATAATTAGGTTGTCATAATTTATAATACTTGGGTTTCTACCTTGAAGATGTTCGTTGGGACATATGTGCTCAGAAATTGCTCTTATGGTATATGTTGAATTTTCCTTACATGATAACTTCAGCCAGGTATGGTGAAACATGCCAATAGTCCCAGTGCTTGGAGACTGTGGCAAGAGGATTGTTGATTTGAGCTTAGTCTGGACAATTTAACAGTGCTGTGTGACTATCTGAAAATTTAAAAGGACTGGAGTATGAAGGCCTTGAGTTTAATTCCTGCCCCAATACGGACCAAAAACAACAAAACCCTTCAATATTCCCTTCTTTTATGGATTAAGTCTGTGTGTCCTAATGTGTCATAAAGAAGACATCCTTAAAGCGCAAATTTCAGGTTGACTGTGATGTTCTAATGCAGTTAGCACAACCTGGACACAAGCTGTTCACTTAATTTCTAAATAACTTAGGTTTGTATTAGGAAGACAAACATAAGTTAGCAACAAATGTGCCCATGGTGACACATGCCAGGAAGAAAAACAGGAAAAGGGTGGCAAGTGATTTGGGGTGGCCACTGTTTTATCATGAAATGAGGCTCCCTAAGGGGAGCAAGGGAGCGTGCAGATGCCCGGTGGTTGAGCATTTCAGGCAGAGGAAACTGCAAATGCACACTCTAAGCAGAAAGCATATTTAGAATGAAAGTGGAGGCCAATTTATATGTGAGTGAAAGGAGATAGGACAGACATTTCATGTTTAAAAAGCAGTGATCAGGAAGAGTATAAAAGGATAAAATTGAAAAAGGTAAAAATCTCCATAAAGAGCAGGGAATGGAAACCGCTGAGCCTAGGGTGCCAGACGGCTAAGTTACAAGTGGATCTGACGAGAGACCAAGACGGGATTATATCCTCTGGAGAGCTCTTCTAACCCCTACCCTTTAGGCAGTGGAAAGACTCTGATTTTTAAATTATTTAAGCATTTTAAGTGGATGCAGGCAAAAGGTAAAACATTCAGACAATAGACTGCTCTGTGCAATGGCCGGCAAATCCCCCTCACTTGCCTGATTCTAGTTTTTCCCATAGACACTGCCACTACTTTTCTGTTGTCCCCTTTCAGAGATATCCAGGTCTTTATAATCACATACAGTGGTTGAGTTCCACTCCAGTGTGGACCAACAACAACAATCTCAGTGGTATATATTATATATATTACCCCACTTTATGCACAAATGGTAGAGTTACACACTCTGTTGTGTACCTTGCTTTTGCCATCCAGAATATTCTGGTGACCATTCCATAGCAGTACGCACAGTATTCCTTCCAATGCCCACATCAGAGTCTACCGGAGGCAAAGCACTGAGATCCAAACCCCTGGGCCCTCATTTTTGACCTGTTGAGATCTGTACTACTCAACTCACTGCAAAGAGTCATGTCTATCACCATAATATACTTGATTAAAGTACATGATTTGACATGTGGATTTGTATAATAGTTTCTTCATTGATTTTATTGCCAGTCTTCTAGTACTTCTATAAAATATTTGATGCTTAGGCCAGCCAGATAGCTCAGTGGATTCAAGCGCCTGCTTAGGGAGATGTGGGGTCTGGGGGTTTGATCTTGGCCTGTTTTGCTGGCCCTACCCCTGGGGCGCACTAAGATGGCATGGTGGCAAATGCCTATAATCTCAGTGCTTGGGAGGCTGAAAACAGGAGGGTCACTATGAGTCCAATCTGTATAGTGAGACTCTGTAGACCCTGTACTAAATACATAAAAAAATTGATGCTTAGAAGACAGAGTGAAAAAAAGTAAAATTAAAAAAAAAAGAAGACAGAGTGGTCATACAAAGATTAATCAAATCTGTTATGAGCTTGATATGAAGAGTTTGTAGATCACATTTCCAAACCATCTTAGAACAATGTTAAGAGTATTTTTAAGGCATTTTCAAAATTAAGGGCCAGAATATGAAGATATTTATAATCTGTAATCTACCAGAAGGTATTCCAAAACTGAAAATGTAATGTAAGATCCTATTTCTGGAAAAGAAAGATGTACTTATATGTATCCACTTCACTGGCCCTTGAGTGGCTGCATATTTGGTTGATTGTTATTCTGGTTATATTTGTGAAGGTGATTTTAGATAAGATTAACTTATGAATTGGTGGACTAAAGGAGATTGCCCTTTGCAGCTTGGGTAGTCCTCATCTTATCAGCTAAAAGCTTGAATAGAATTAAAAAGTTGAATATCCCTCAAATAGGGAAATTACGTTTGTTTAACTTCTTTGAGCTTTTTTTCTGGCCTTCGGGCTCCAACTGAAGCAGTCTGCTGGCTTTCACCCAGAAACAACAGCCCAGCTCTGGGCTCTAGCAGATTCCCATGCTGCTTGGCTCCCATAATCACATAAGCTAGTACTTCTTACACCTGCATCTCTATATTGTACACACACACATGCACATACACGCATCCCATTGATTCTGTATCTCTGAAGAAATCTTATAATGGATTAAGCAAATATTAGCCTGTCTCTTCCCCCACCCCCAAATGCAGCTCTAAAACATTTGGAAGGCTGCATGGAGTTCCTATTTGAAGAAATGAGCAGTAAGCAGCAACAGGTAATTGGGAAAAACTATGATTTAAAGTATTACTCAATATAAGTTTACTCTTTCTTCTTCTAGCACCCCAGCTTGGATTTAGGCAGTCCAAAGTCCAGAAATGTCCACTACGATGATAGCAGATCACAAATGGGACTTTATTTCAGTGATAATAGAATTTAAAACTGAGGCAAAAACCTAGGTTTACAAGCAAAAGCTTTGAGAAGGAGAGAGATGTGGAAATTAGGCATAAGGAGAAGAAAAGTTGAACGGGACACCACTCAGTTAAAGAAGCTTAGCCTGCTATATCCTTCCACTATGTATTCCTGCTTAGAGCCAGCTTACTGACCTATTAACATAGGAAAAGGACAAGATTAATGGGCTTTGTGGTGTAGGCTAGGGTCTGATTGATCTTTTTGGGGGCTCTGGTTTTGTAAGGTAACTCTGGCAAAGTCTTTATCACCTGAGGGGCAACTGGATTCCTATGAGATGACTGCTCTTCTTTGGCGGGAGGCAGCCTCAGTTCTATGTAGGATGTGCTGGAGTCCAAGGCAGCCGCAAGTTTAGGGCAGTGACTAGAGACCCTGAGGTGTCCGTTCCACATGGTCTAGAGCAGATATTAAAAACTGGCAGATGAATATCCATGCAAATCTTGGTGTCCTCGGTTCTGAAGGTGGATGAACTAGGCTATGTGAACTTGGGGCATGGATTGCCAGGTTTTGGGCTGACACTCCTTACATGATTGACAGTCCTACATGCAGAGCTCAGCAGAAACCTCATGGAAAGTTCGAAGTTGTGAAGAAGATACAACATGAAGGCAGAGATGCGTTTATGGTTTAGATCTAAAATGACCCCTAAAAGTGTCTGAAAGGTGACTGGATCATGGGGGGCATATCCTCACCAGTATGGATTAGTCTACTGATGAATTCATAACTGACCTGCTGTTAGGAGATGGAGCTTGGTTAAAGGTGAGTCACTGGGGGCATGATATGCAAAAGTGCATTCTTCTTTTGGTCCCCAGCCCCTCCCCTCTCTCTTTGCTTCCTGGATGCTATAGGGTGAGCAGCTTTTCTCTGCTGTGTCCTTCTACTATGTGTTCCTGCTTAGAGCCAGCTGAATTTGGACTGAACCCACTGGAAACTGCAGGCCAAATAAACCTCCTTTATATCGTGGGTGTCCTAGTGATAAGTTGACTAATATAAATCTGATACTAGAGAAATGGGGTCATTGATGTGAGTGTTTTGTTTTTTTTTTTCTTGCAGGGAACCGGGATTGAACTCAGGCCCTTGTGCTTGCCAGGCAAGCACTTATTCTGCTGAGCTGTCTCCCCGGCCCCAATGTGAGTGTTTTTGACCATGTGGTTTAGAAGTTTTGGAATTGGTCTAAGGGAGGAGTTTGGAATGGTTTTAAAAAGCCTCTGACTGTGCTAAGTAGAGATTGATGAGAAATTCTGGTCAGACTCAGAAGATCAGAGTGGTGATAAGAATCCGGTCAATATAGGCCAGGCTCCGGATTCCCTTGACAGCTGCACCATAGGCCATGTGTGTTACAGTCTGGCAGATAAGTTGTTTTAAATTTGTCCATGTCCTGACTTTGCAAGAGACTAAGATTGAGAGCAGTAAGCTCACTGATATAGTGAAAGAAATTTCAAGGCAGCCCAAATGTCAGGCTGTGGCATGGATTCTGCTAGTTGCTTTTCAGTCAGATTAACAGTGAGAACTAGAAGCAAAAGACAGAACTAAAAGTTGTATTTGCAGTTTTGCCAGAAAAGAAGTGCCTATAAAATTGGGGCAAAGGAGAGCATGGCTGCTGAAAAGATCAACATGAACAATAAATCAATTACTTTGCATCAGGATAATAGAAAGGATGGCTTGAAACATCTCAGGAATCACCCAAACCTGACTTACTACAGGCTCAGAAATGGAAAAGTGTAAACGTTCTACTGTGGTGCCTAGTTCATGTACTTCATTCTTTCCGTAATTCTGATCACAATCCAAGCTGGATGAGAATCCAGTCAAATTCAGTGGTTAGGTTCAATGTTGACCTTTTGGAGGAAATTTGATTCAGTTCTTAACCAGTTTGGTTTGTGACCAGAATTATGGAGACAATTGAGTTCATGAACTGAGGTACCAATGTATTTGACAAGAGAGCCCTTGGGTCCTCTGCCATAGAAGGACCAGTTATATAATTGGTTCTTTGGGATTCATTTCACTGTGCTCAGCTATCCAGGCATTGAGAGGCTGCTGCGGCATTGGTACCAGAAGACCTGGCTACTTCTCCCACTGGTGGCAGCCCTTGGCATATTCTACCTGGTGTTGGTTGTTTAGGCATGCAGAACACAAAAGATATGGGATTATGGAAGTGCCCACACAGATTTTAGAAAAAGTCCTGGCAGATCAGGCAATATGATCATAAGACAGTGTATAAAGCTGAAGAGTAAAGATGAGAATGCAATGGCGATTCCAGGAAGTTGGAGATGCCAAGAACATAGAATTTCTGATGAGGAAAACCACAGTGAGTGGAGCCCACTCCAGAAACAGACCACGTGGGCTGCAACAAGCAATCCCATATGTTAGGCTGCCCAAGCCCTTGGAGCCTACAGCTCAACACCATCTGCCCAGGATTCCAGACATGCTGCTTCAGAATTTGATGTTCTCCTAGTTGGGTTTTGGGTGTGCTTTGGCTCCATTTCTCCCTTTCCCCTAGTTCGTCCTTTTGGAATGGGAGTGTTTGACCTTATCATTGTATGGTAGAAGTGCTTAACTTTCTTTTTGATTTTTACAGAGACTTTCAGCTAAATGTTTGCCTTGAGTATCAGAGGAGGCTTTGGACTTGGAATTTTCAAGACTTTAGACCAAATGCCTTTTACCTGATGAGTTGGCCTTGAAGGGGCCAGGAAGAAATGTTATTGTCAAGTTCTAAAATGTTCCCCCTAAAGCCTTGTGTGTTTGGATGCTGACTCAATCCCAGTTATACCATACTCATTGGTATCATGACTGATTTGTCATTAGGGTGTAGCAGGTTTGAAGGTGGGTCACTAGAAAAGTATATTCTTGCCCCAAATCTCCCTTTTCTCTATGCTTTCTGGCACCATAGAATGAGCAGATTTTTTTCACCACACCCTGCCACCATGCAATTCTGCCGTGGCGCCAGCTGACTTTGGACTGAACCCAAATAAACTTTCCCTTTTTGGAGTTTATAGGTGTTGTGTATTTACTATTACAGATACAAAACTTAATTCTGTTTTTCGTTACCCACTCAGCAGTTGTAGAGCCAAGTAATGAGTCAGTTTTTTAAAAGCAAGAGCAGCGTTTAGTTCCTTGTCAGGAAAAAAAATCATGCTTTAATGAGTTGCTAAAGGCCCAGGAGGGTTTTCCCCCTCTGTCCCTCTGTCCCTCCATGACAATCACCGACAGTTTTATTTTCTCATCTAGCTTATTCTTGACATGCTACAGCAAAGATATCTTGGCTTTAATGATGCACCTGGTTTTGAGGTTGAGTGGACTGTGACTGTGAGAACACATACAGTGTTAACAGTTTTATGCCCTTAACAAAAGCCCAAGGGTGTACCTGTCCTTCGTCCCCATGGTGGTTTCTCCTTCCTTCAAGGGAAAAGAGGACAGCAGAAAAATTTATTTGGTCGTGAGGATCTGGACAACAGTCTCCTGATTGACTGGCTGCCTTGTGCTAATGTCCCCTCCCCTTCCCTCTAAATGTCCCTTCCCCTTCTTTCTCCCCTCTTCCCCTTTCTCTGCTTTTCTAGCCCATATCCAATCCTGTAGTAGAAATAATGGTTCTAGCACAAGTGATAGTAGCAGTGTGCTAAAGCCGAAGAAACCAGAGAAGGGAGCTTGCTAGCTGAGCAGGGCGACCGCCACTGTTGTCCCTCCTGATGCTGGAACAGTCACCCATAATGTGTGGCATTATAGCTGAAGTCCTCGAGTGGTGACGGGAGAACCACAGCAGCAAGGCCCGCAAACTGAAAACCACTGGGAGACTGTTCAGCGGGAGAAGGAGCTTTGGAAACTAATCTCGCGAAGATTTTATAACAAATGAGCTTGCCTCTTAGCCGTGTGCATGCAAGTCCACTTTGAAGGTACCAAACACTTTGAGAACTGCCCCGATCTCAGGCTGGCTACTGTATTAGTCCACTTTTCATTACTAAGTGAAATATCCCACAAAGGCTTCTTATAAACCAATGTGTATTTAGCTTGCAGTCTTGAAGGCTTAAAGTCCAGGACTGGGCAACCCAACTGCTTTGGCTTCTAATGAGAGGAGTGCATGGCAGTGTGTCCTGGGGAAGCACATGCAAGGGGCAGAGGGTGCTTACTCAGACTAGGCAGGAAGAAGGGGCCTGCATAGCCTTGCGAGGGCGTCCGCAGCAACCGGAGGCCTCCAGCGAGGTCCGACCTCTGGAAGGCTGCAGCTCCTCCCAGTAGCACTACCCTGGAGACCAAGCCTGTAACATGGAAGCTGTGGAAGTTGTGCCACACCTAAAACAATAGCAGCCACCACACAGCATGCGTCTGATAGATCTGAGGAGCACGAAAAACGTGGAGAATGGAACTGACCTTGAAACTACGATCCACAGGTTAGTCAGACCTTGTAGGCTGAACCCATATGTATTGATTCTTGGTTACAACAAAAAATATTTAAAATAATATTTTAAAAGAACAGGGCCAAGGGTCACCCAAATAGCTCAGCAGATTAAAGCGCCTATTTAGGCAGATGCAGGAGTGGGAATTTGATCCCCGGCCCCGCCATGCCAGCCCCGGCCCCAGGGTGCACTGAGAGGGCATTTGAGACTGCCTATACTTCCAGCATTTGGGAAGCTGTAAACAGGAGGATCACTACGAGTCTGATCTAATAGTGAGACCCTATCGACCCTATCCATAAATAAATAAATAAAATAAAATAACTGGGCCAGTAGGAGAGCTCAGCGGACTAAATGCCTGCTTAGGCCAGCACAGGAATGGGATTCGATCCTCACATGCTGTGCCAGGCCTGCTCTGGGCGAGATAAGTGAGCCACCCAGTCTGGGCGTGGTGGGGCACACTTGTAATCCCAGCGCTGGGGAGGCTGAAAACAGGAGGATCACTATAAGCCCAGGCTGCATAGTGAGACCTTGTACCAAGTGCATAAAAAAATAAATAAAATAAAAACATTTCCTAGGAAAGAAGAACAAAAGAGAATTCACTGCTAGCAAACCTGCCCCTCATAGTCTATTCAAATTGTCTAGTTTATGATCCAAAGTTATTCAGAATATGCACAAAAATAACAAATCTGAATTCTCATAGGAAAAGACAACAGACACCACCAACACAAGATGACAAGAAATTACCTGATGAGACTTTAAAAGTTACTACAGTCATTCTTCAAGAAAAGCAAACTTACATGAACTGAGTGAGAAAAAATTTCAGAAAGAAAGCAGTATAGAAAGGAGAATCGTATGTGTATTTTACAACAAAAATAGAAAAAACAAAAAAAAATTAAATCACTGAATGGGTTCAATCATAGAATGAGGATGACTAAGTAAATATTAAACTTGAAAACATATGAAGGGAAATAAAGCAATCTGAAAAAAGATTAAAAATAAGTGAATAGCGATTTGGGGAGCAGCATCTAATAGGCTAATGTGTGCATCATTGGAATCTGAAGGAAAGATGAAAGAGTATGGCACCGGAAAATGTTTGGGGAAATAATGGCTGAAAATTCCAATTTAAGAAAACAGACACAGATTCAAGAAGTTTAAATTACACTAACGAGGATACGGCCACAGGAATCACTGTTCACATCCATAGGCATCATAATAAAACTTCTAAAAGTTAGAGGAAAAGAAAAATTATTGAGAAGAAGCAGAGAAATACAAAATATTATTTACAAGAGAGAACAATGAAAGATTCAGAGGGTGGCAGATTTCTCCCCAGAAACCAACGAGACCAGAGAGAAGTGAAACAAAACTTCTAGTGTTGAAAGAACTGTCATTCTCCAAATTCATACCCTGCAAAAACATTATTCAGAAGTGAAGTAAAGACAGTCACAGGTAAAGGATGACGAAAAAGAGTTTGCTGCCAGCAAACCTGCTCTGAAAGAACTGCTAAAGGATGCTTTTTGACCAGAAGGGAAATAATACTTGAAGGAAACCAGGCATGTCAGGAATGAAGGAAGAACAAAATGGTAAATATCTGGGTAAATATTCCTGTCTGCTTGAGGAATGTACTTTAAAATACATTTGATGGCTCAAAGCAAACATTGTCTTCTTATGTTTTCAATATACAATACAGAAGATACAATATGTGACAGCTACACAATAAAGCAGGAAGACAAAGAAGTCTATATATGGTGATATCTCTACATTTCCACTTGAAGTGGCAAACATTCGGTCCTGACCTACACACACTGTGCATGTCTGTCCTGGCTTCAAGGCCAGCACTGTAAGACCTGTCTCCAAGAGACAAATTTTATGTGGACTGTGAAGTTAATTATATATAGCAATTTCTAGAGAAACTTCAAAATGTATGTACAAAATCATAGTCAAATATAATCAGTATATTAAAATGAAATTTTAATTTAGAAAAAAGAAATTTTAAATCAGCTGCTCTTGTCCATCTGTGTAGTCCATCTGTTGTCTATCTTGGGGCTCCAGCCACGTACACTCACAGCAGTCCTTGGCCCCTTAACCAGCCAATTCCTGCAGCAGTCCTCTGGTCACTTTGTCTCCTGGCAGGCTGCCTTCGTACCAAAACACACAACAGTGGCTGTGCGCAAGTAACAGCCTTTGTTACATATGTAGTTTCCATCAACCAGTGTCGCCCTCAGCTACAAAAGTTTTATCTACATTGGATTATCAGCGGTGATCTTGTGAAGAGTTCTGTTGATATAGAATCCTCTGCCTCCAGGGTCCCCTTCTCTTCACAGCCTGAACCAAAGCGCTGCCATCTTGTGCTTGGTGGTTCCCTACAGTAGAGCACCAGCAAGAAATATGCCCTCCCAATGCAAGCATTCAGTGACCCACTGCTCAACCTAACCACGCTTTCCAGTTGTGACCATCAGTAGATTACTTCACTCGTTGAGTATAAAGACCCATGATCCAGTCACCCCATGGGAGTCTCTTAATCCAGTCAATTTGATACTATATATATTACATATATAATATATATGTAATACATATATATGTTAAAATAATTATACTACTAATTTCTTCTCTTAGGTCATTGAAAAGAAAGGTTTGTGCTAATATTGTTTGGACAATGCCAATATCTTGTATTCAGAGTAACTAAAGATAACAATACACAGTGCATTAACCTTTGTTATCCTCCTATTATCTTGTTTTGAAATTTTGGGTTTTTCTCTTTAAAATAAAAAATATATATAATCACATTTACTCACATAAGATAGTCAGTTTATATAAAAAGTAGTTTTTTTTTTAAATTTAGTTTTGTATGTATTTGTACAGGGTCTCACTACGCAGCTCAGACTCATAGCAATCCTCCTGTCTTCAGCCTCTCCAGCGCTGGGATTACAGGTGTGTGCCACAATGTCCAGACTTGGTGGCTGGCTCAGTGTACCCAGAGTAGGGGCTGGCGGGTTATGTGGTGGCCAGGATCGAACCCTGGTCCTTGCGCTTGCCTAAGCAGGCACTTAGTCCCCTGAGCTATCTCAGCAGCCCTAGTATAGGGTTTTTTGAATGAAAAAGAAATTTATGTTATTCAGTTGTTTGAACCTTTTCAGTGATTTCCTACTGCACTTGAAATGGACCGCATATTCCTTACCATGACCTGGGTGATTTGGTCCTTGCCTGCTTCTTCAGTCTTGTGTGCTAATCTTCCCTTCCCCAGGTGAATCTCTTTCTGGACCCAACCTTTTGGCAATTCAAGTTTCTTATGCCCCGAACATTTTCCCTGCAGGTTCTTTGCATTTAGCTACCTTTACTCTGTGGCAGGTGACATTTTCCCCTTTTTCTTCATCATTAGAAAGATGATTTTAGTTGGGATAGCAACATTCACTTAAAATATTCTCTCCCCCAACCTCCTGTGCCTAAGAGTGACGCAGTTGATGTGATAGAAGTAAAAGTTACCGAGTGTGGCCTCCTAGGAAATAGAGACATATTTTAGACAAGGTTTTGTTGTGTGTCCCAGGATGGCCTCACTTTCTGGGCTCAGCTTCTTGAATACCTGGGCCAACAGGTGAATAGCATCCTACTGGGCCAGTGGGAAGCTTTTTAAAAGAGCAAAACTGGGCTGGGTGTGGTGGCACATGCCTGTAAGCCCAGCGCTTGACACTGAGGCAGGAGGATTCCTGTGAGTTTGAGGCCAGCCTGGGCTACATCTGAGCACAGGAGCAACCTGAACTGCACAGTGAGAACCTGTCTTTAAAAAAAAAAGCAGAACCTACTGGAAGTCTCTATTCCTCTGTATCTTGCTGCATTTTTTGGCCATGAGAATTGCTGTGAAGCTCAGGCCCAGGTTATCAAAGTGTGTGCCCCAATTTATTAGCCTCAGCATCAGCTGGGAAATTATAGATGCAAATGATGAGGTTCTTCTCCAGACCCAGGAAATCAGACAGTGAGCGGGTGAGGTCCAGGAACCTGTTTCAAAAGGCCTTTCAGGTGATTCTTTTACTTGTTTAAAATTGGAAGCTACTGGGTTAAAACAAAAAAAAAACTTCCTTCGTGAAGGCCAAAATGTAAGACCAGTACCCCCAAGACATCATGGAGCACCGGCACCAGCTTGGACTTCTTCTTCCAGATTTGGATTAGCTACTGTTGTTAGGTTTTTGTTATATGCAGACAAATGCAATTCTAATTGAGAAATCCATTTTTAAATCTCAGCTTAAAAATTCTCTCCACTAGAGAGGCTTCCGTCCCAATCCTGCTTCCACCCTCCAGCCCAGCAAGGTCCTCAGCCCTCCCCTGCTACTTCTGTGCTTTATGGTGCTCGTCAGACCTGAAATTCTCACACTCACTTTCTGTTTATCTTTGAGAGCATACACACCGTAAGAATGTAAACTTCACCCTGGTAGGATCTCTGTGTGGTCACTGCTGTACCCCAACACATATGAAAGTGATGGCACACGAGGACTGTCCTGTCATTATCTGTGGCATTTTTTTTTTAAACTTTAAAATTATGTATTCCATTTTAAAGTCTGAAGGGATAAAATGGTTCATTACAGACAATTTTACAATTTTTAGAAAAAATTAATTTAAAAAGTAAATTAAGATACATGAGTAAAAACTGCATGTGATAAAGAATAGTCCTCCAGACTTGTGTGTGACTGTTTGTTACCTTCAGTGGCCTACAAACTCTAAAGTCATATACAACTAATAAAATATCAAGGTAAACATTCAAGTCCTACAGAAACAAATACATAAACTTCTGTGGTAACACCATCTCTTCACAGATCTTGTGCCACCTCAAAGTGGGAGACTTGTTTAGAAACAAAACTTCATATAACACTTTTTTTTTTGGTGGAACTGGGGATTGAACTCAGGCCCTTGCACTTGCCAAGGAAGCGCTTAT
>NDGM010645153.1:0-12616 GCA_002564305.1 Octomys mimax
TGAACTCAGGCCCTCGTGCTTGCCAGGGAAGCACTTATTCTACTGAGCCATCTCCCCAGCCCCTCACATCTCTTAAATAGCAGTATTTAATGCATCAGTTTAACTTCAGTTGTTTGTATTACAAAGCGAGCACCGCTGCACTCATCACATGATGTGCCACCATATCTCCCCAGCAATGCTTGTTCTTGCTGTAGAAAACCATGTATCTTGTAGTAAAAGGCCTTTGGGAGTACTCTTCCTCTTCTTAGTCACTTTCTTCTCATTTCTTCTGTCATAGCTACCACTTCTGCCTTTGAAATTCCTGAAATGTTTTTTTTTTCCAAATCACTCTTCAGATTTTAAAATTAGGCATCATTTAAAACCTATGACCAACCAGTTCTTCCATCACATCAGGAATTGGTCTGAAATAGTGATAGTTCTATCAAACGAAATTATCTTCTTTTCTTCGGCCTTTTCTTCTAGAAGATCAGCATAGAGATGGTGCATTCTGGAGTATTGATGACACTGAAGCACTGAGGGAGCCGCATGGCCCGGGCTCATGGTGCAGCCCTGGTAAGTTCATTCCTTCACCTGTTAGCATTCTAACATAAATGAGATGGTCTTGCTTACCCAAATGCAGCTCACCAGGAAGTAACTTTTAGAGAAAGTCAAGAACTTTTAAAGTTTCATAGCATTTTTACAAAGAAAAAAAAATCCATTTTAACACTAAAATAATTCCTCTGCAATCAAATGGAGGATTTTTTTTAAAGGATGTTTATGCTAGAGCTTTCATTGTGTGAGGAAAATAGTTTCTCTTTTATGGCTTATCACAGCAGAACAAGAAAAACCCTGCCCAGGAAAATGCCTCCACATGCCAAATGACAGGGTCTGAGGAGCTTTCAGGATCCCCAGTAATCTGATCACTACTGAAGGCACTTAATACTTTAAATACAAAAAATTATTTAAGCTTTGCTTTCTCACTACCAATTTCCTACTAAAATGAGAGCTCAAAGTATATTTTGATGGTCATTTTTTTCTTATCCCATATGAGCTCTCCAAGAATTGTTGCTAATAAGCACTATCTCAATAAATATTTATAAACACTTCTGTGTAAAGCTCTTAGCAGGATATTAGGAAGATGCATAAACATAAGTGTATTTGTGTGGATCAACAAAGTATAAATAGTAATGCTTTAAAAACTAAAGGAATAAGCAGAATGTCCAGAAATTGGTCCAGAGAAAACCTACTGCGATAATGCAGGGCAGAAGGATACACATAACCTATCCCAATGCATTTGGGAAGGTAATTTTTAATGTTCTCAGTCATACTGCATAGCATAGACTAATGACTGCACAGACATGCATTTAAAAGATGGAATGATTTGTGAAAGCTCACAAGCAGAGCTGGCAACAGGTTCTGCAGGCTCAAGGCCTATTCTTGCACAGAATCTCCATTTTTCCTATCTTTGGCAGCACTTCTAAAGAAGAATGTGAAGAACCTAAGCTTCAAAGGCACTTTGGATCTTAGCTGCAAAGTGAAGCCACTGTGAAAAGTGTAACTGAATAGGAAATGGGAAAGGACCTATCAAGGATCAGGAACTGGATGGGACAATAAATATCATCTAGAGGAACCATTGGGATGTGCTTTCTATTCAGTGTCTTCTGTTTATTCTGAAACATATGTGTTTTCTTAGGACTAAAAAAAAGCAGCAAAAAGAGAGTGATTGGGGTGAAAGTCTGCCATCAGCAAGCATGGAAGGTTCCCAGACAAATGACGTAGCAGAAACACTGGGAACGTACATGTTCATAAAAGGAGCACCCCTCCCACAGATGGAATATGGTGGGCAAACAGGAGAGATTTTTCTGGGAAAAACATCTAACTAAAACCTTAATGTGGTAAAGTGTAAGAACTGGAAAAGTGGAGAGCATTTCAGACATTTGAAACTCTAGGCCTAAATACCTGGGAGAAAAAAAAAAAAAAAGACATGTGCAAGATACATGCAAGGGAAGAACCACAGCGGGGGTAGGAGCACGAGGGAGGTTCCTCGGGCCCTTCGCACAGCTTGGGGCTCCATTCAGCCCTGCAGAATTCCAGCTGTAGATATTGCCACACAAACTTCAAGTCTGTCTTCAGTAAAGAAAGAGGACCAAAGCCAGAGCTGAGGTTGGCTATCTCGCTGTCCTGGTGCTTCCACAGGCACAGCTGTGTTTTCATCCAGGGACATATTTCTGCCTCAGGCTGAAAGGAGCCTCAAGCCTGTGTCTAGAGACCCAGGAAATGCCATGAGTGTCCTACTATGAGCCTCTATAGCTTTCACCAGTCAGTCTGCTAAGGGCTAGCTTTCGTTTGATCTTCACCCTCCCTTCCAAAACCATGTGGTTTGACTCATTTTTCAATAATGTTTTTTCACAGACATTGGCTATGTTTACTACGTGCCATTCAAAAGTGAGGGTGCTCATACTTTTGCACAAAAGGGTAAAATTTGATACCAGGAATGCAGTACACTTAGGCTAGAGAGAGGATGCTTCACTGATAACTCACAGGTTGGTCCCACGCTTGATTCCTTCATGAAAAGAAACTCAGAAAATGGTGTTGACATGAAATGAACCAGCCATAGTCAGGATCATATTCTGAGTGTCAAAAGATTTTTTTCTCAATGTATTTTGTTCTTTTCTTGGACAAATCATCACACACACACACACACACACACACACACACACACACCCCAAACAGCCAAAAGAAACAAATAAAGAAATCTGTGGATCCTGACTCCAGGAAACAAGGCAAGTTGTAACTGTGCCTATTAGCAAGACAGAGAGAGGTAGATACAGATGGATTAGACCATAGATAATCTTGTCAAAATATATCATGTAAGAAATAACATCACAATTGCTATTTTTCCTCACAGGGCTACAACCTTGAACATATTTTGAGCCCACATATTTGCTGCCTTGGTGGGAATAGATCTACTACAATGGCTCCATAAGTCTGACCACTGGGGCAGTACGGAGAGGCCACTTACCCTAGCATTTAAAGAAGTTAACCAGAAAGTCAATGTGTATGAGAAATGTTTGATACAAACCTACGAAATAACAACAGGAATCTTTAAGAAGTCCCTCCTCACCATCACTGATACACTAACGTGTACTTTCACTCTCTCACAGCACAGAAGGACCACGTGTGCCCCAATCCCAGGAAGCAGCATTCACAGTGTGTCCTCCTGTGGCTTGCACACTCCTGTCAGGTGTGTGCATGTAGTAGCACAGAAAGAAAGCAAGAAATTATCACACAAATACAGGTTTTAAAACAATACATCTCTGAAGCCAAGGTCAGAAACACTACAGTAAAATTTGCCTAACTCAACACTTGTTTTCTGAATTTTCATGATTAATTTACTCCATACACATCATATGATTAGCTTTATCCACACTAGCTACATTCATATTTAAAATAATGGCAGTATTTAAGGACAGAAAATACACACTGATTATCACATTCTCCTTTGGAAAGGTTACTTACTGAGCAGAGAAGCACACAGACCTGTAGACCCATTTTATGTGGCAAACCTTAATTATTCTACTCCCTCACAAGACTCTGCTAGTATTTAAAGCATATTATTTTAGAATAAAGGTTTCACTTTGCCTAAGCATTAGGACTTAAAAAAAAACATTTAACTTTGACATTTCATTTATAGGCATTTTAATTATCTGGATGGTTTCCTTTAAATGCTAGATGTAGGCAGAGGAAATTTGTACTTATATAGAAGAAAGTGCTTCTAGGACTCCCTAATTTTCATGTGTTATGAATTTTAATGCCTTATGTGGGTTAGGTTTTCATAGCCATGAAGAAGGAATACATTGACCTTAAACTATTGTACAGTTGTAACAGTATTTTTAGTCTGTTTGTTATGGGAAGACAGGAAATATATTTTGTTTATGTTTTCTTTTTCAAAAGTTCTAGCAGCAGAAGAGAGCCCCAGGCATCTAAGAAAGGTCTCTCACTTTTGCTATTCTGTGTGTGTGTGTGTGCGTGCATGCATGTATGTGTGTGGTAGCAACAAGACAGAGTATGTCTGCACAGCTCAAAATCAGCAGGGTATTGCCTGGCAGGTAATGGCAGCATGGCTGGTAATCACCTCTTCCTGCATAGAAGACCAGTCATCCACTTCACCACAAGGCAAAAGTCACCTATGACCTTCATTTTTGTACTTTCTGCTCCCACCCTGGAAATACCTCTAAAACTTTTCACTCTGGTACTCACAGTCCCTATTGTTCTTGGATGCTTGAGAGCTTTACTGGGCTTCCCTGTATTCTCTTTGGCCCAGTGTAACCATTGTGGATATGTATATCCTTTGTATTCTACAGTATAAAAATATAACCACTCTTTTCTCCTGTTCTTTTTCAAGAGTCTTGGCCAGCAGCATAGCCTCCAACTGCAAAATAAGGTAGTAGTGGTAAATTCTATCTCAAATATTTTGTGATTTATTGCAGATAGGAACAAATGAATATGTGTGTGAGGAAAGGAAGACACCAGTTTATTGTTGCATTTCTCATTGTTTCCAGATAATATATGCCTTAAAATCTTGGTATCTTGAAGCACAATAGTTTGGCTATAGTACATGAGTTACCCATCATTTATTTTACAGTTTATAACAACTAGAGAGGGGTATCATTGGTGCAGGCAATCAGATGTTCCTAAAATAAGGTCCCGTTGCAAAAATGTAGACATGTTCACAATTTAACAACTTCCATTTTAATGCAACAGAAATCAATTAAGATTAGATCGATCAATTAGTCAAGATTAGAGTATTTTTAGTGTTCACAATGGAAATATTTTCTTGTTTGAATTCCCATAATGTGTATATTCTTGCTATACAATTTATTTCATAATTAACAATTGGGAATCACTTGTGCATATAAATATTGTGTCTTATACATGATGTTTTAAATGATATCTTTTGAGTCCCCACAGAGTCTACCATAGGGCTGAGTATGTGACAAGCAATTAATGAATTCTTACTATAAATATCACTGGACTTTCCTTGTGTTTCAAAGTCCCTATGTCATATAGTCTTGATGCCAAAAAGTCTGCAACAACCCTAGAACTCCACATTGTGTCATCCTAGGGAATCTGTCTAACTGAACTCTTGTTCATCTTAAAAATAAGAACCTGCCATTGTATTTAAAGTGAAATTAAAACATAACTTAAAAATTTCAGCAAAACAATATTTTGAAGGTCAGAAAGACGGAAAAACGCTGTCCTCCACCTCCTGAACTCTCTCCCTGGACCTGGAATGGCCATCTGTTGCTCTGGCAGATTTACAGTTCATTCACACTGTGAGTGATAGGAGGAGGAAGTGAGCAGAGCTAATCAGAGCTAAGTAGTTAACGAGCAGAGGGCTAACGAGCTGGTGAGTTAACGAGCTACGCAGAGAGCTAATGAGCTGCTGTTTCCCACTCCATGCAAGCAAATAGATCTTTCAGGTGATTGTTTACCTTTAGCATTCTTAACAGATGTCCATAATGACATCGCTAAGTCTTTGATGGTTCCCCCACACATCTCAATCGACAGCAAATAGAGCCATAGCTTCAGTGTTTGGTGGATGAGTTTTCTTTACCACTCCAGTGACCTTGGAAGCGAAGCCACCTTACTTTGTGACTCAGGCTGATGACCGCTCCATCCTATTATTTTGTATAAATAGTATGGCCATTCACATAAAATTAATGAAGATTATCTACTGTGCACCTATTCCACACTAATTAAGAGGTATGGCATTAATGATGTAGACGAGTAGCAAAATGTGGAAATTAGTTTCTTCCCTCAAGAACAGGCCATGTAATTGGAATGAGTCCTGAAGGACATTTCAAGAAGAGCATCTGGAATCAGTGGTGATTGCTGCCATGATTCAGAGACCACACGCTCCCTTCTGTGTTGGAGACCAGAGAGGGCTGGCAAATGGGGCCCTCAGGGCAAGTTGCCTTGTTTCTGGACCTTAAGTCTGAGGTCTTGAAGTGATAATCTAGAAGGAAGAAATATGAACAGAGTCACAATGGCTAATTATGCCACAATAATCCCAGATATGCTTTTAGATCAGTAAGATGGGAAGTGCTCCTATGGCCCCTCATGTCAGGTCGCTGAGCTGCTGGCAGAGGCAGGAACCACTCAGTGAGACCCTGTCACCAGTGTGAAAAGACTTGCTTGAAATGGACAAGTGTACTTTAATTTCTTAGTGGAATTACAATTGTAAATGCTGCCTAGTTTTCCTCAATCGTGTGCCTGGAGATAAAAATTCAGATGCCATCTTGCTACTCATCAACAAGTGGATGACATTTCTTTGAGAATATCTAGAAAGCTTTTTGACTGTTAGAAGCAAAGATAATGATGGCCTCCACAACAAAGACTAACTAGCCAAGTATACTCTGTTAACAATTCCAGGGCTGGAAAACTATGAACTAAATCTACTGTGTGAAAAAGAACTATTTTTTTTTCATGCATTATACAAATGTAGCAACTATCTGTTTCATACATTTCGTTCTCCCCCATTTAGTGCAGTACTTCTCCCTTTCCCTCAAAATTTTTAACCTATTTAACTCTTAACCACTTCTTTTTCTTTTTCTTTTTCTTTTCTTTTGTATTTTAGGGTAGTGTCTACAGGGTGTTCAGGGTCTCACTACTAGATGGCACTCATAGTGATTCTCCTGTTTATAGCCTCCCAAGAGCTGGGATTACAGGCACACTGTCAGTCTCAATTGCCAGCTCAGGGCACCCTGGGGACAGGGGTGGCATGGCAGGCCCGGGGATCCCCTGCACCTGCTTGCAAGTACTTTAATCCATTGAGCTATTTGGCCAGCCCTTAACCACTTCTGTATTCAATATGTCTTATGCTTAGAAGAGTGCAACATTTTGTCCGAAGTTACTAAAAAAAAAAAAAAAAAAAAAAGACATATTGAACTGGTTTTATAGTTTTAGATTTGGAGATATAAGATGCACTCCAAGAAAGAATAAGAATTAGTAACTTCATGATATTTATTTCTACAATAAATTAATAATGAAAATTCCTTTTGGTTGTAACACTTTACAGATTAGAGTAAGAAACCTAATTTCCTTGTTGTGTTCTGATACTCTGTTCTACATTATTCAAGCATTTGTTCTTCATTTTTAAAATTTGGACCCAAGATTTTGTCTTGTGTTACAAGTCTTGCTAAGTCCATCAGCTCCCAGGTGGGGCTGAAGCTTTCTACCCTCTTGCTTCAGCCTTTCAGAGTATGGAGATTATAGCCATGTGCCTCACATCCAGCTCTTGTGCTGTTGTTAACAGCAAGAAACAAAAAAAAATAATAAATAAAGAAATGCAGAAAATGGTTATGTAAACATTAGAACCAATGCATGAAAATTGAGGCAAGAAAATGGTTTTGTTATAGAGGTTCAGAGTATTTTAGAGAGTGTGTTCAGATTAGGAAAGGCCACAGAAAGGGTGTGAAAATTAACCAGAAACCTAAATACACTAAAGGCTCAAAACGATCTAGCAGAATGTAATTTCAGGGGTTTAGGATATAAACCAGCATTGTTCCATTCGTAGGCAGCAGGAAGTCAGTGGGGCGGGAGTGGTCTCCTGTGAGGAAGGCACAGAAGCTTAAGGAAGAGAGCAGGCAGGGCAGCCGGGAGGACCCTGTGGGTCAAAGCAAGGAGTTTAGATTCCACGCACAACTTAATAACCAGTTTTTGAAGGGATTCTGGCAGATGAAATTCAGCTAGCAATTTATATTTTAGAGCACTTATTATGGTTGATCTATGCTTTGGATGGTGTAAAATTTCAAGGATTATTGAAACAAGGGAGGGGAGAAGAGCAAATTTCCACAGAAGCACCACCCCAGGTACATTTACTTTGAGAGAGCTGGAACATTGTAGCCTGCAAGCTTACTTCACTGAATCACTAGTTTTTGTGCCCCGCTGTCATCCATTCCCACCAAAGCACATCTCCTTTTAGATCAACCCATTCATTAAACACAGAATAAGCTAACTGTCTCTTCATTCATCATACTGAAAAAAATCAAATTCTTTAGAATGGCATTCATGTTACTCCATAAAATACCTCCAGTCAACCTGTCTGTTCTTTTTCTGTCTTTTTTCATGATTCTTTAAGGACTAGTCATATCAGATGAATTATAGTTGCTCATGTGCCGACCATGATTTTTCCCCAAAGCAATATGCTCCTCTTGATAACTCTATATTCAATATTTTTTTTCATTTATCCCAACTCCAGTCAAGAATGGCCTCTCCAGGTTAGCAATAACAATCTTCTCTTGTGGTCAGTTCTCTATTAGTCTGAGGCTGTGTGAATATTTTATCTTTTGTGCCTTATACTTTTTTAAAAGTTGGGACCAAGACCATACCCACTCTATGATTTACATCTACACGTCCCCCCAAAGTCTCATGCATTCATAATGGGCACTTTGATGTCATTATTCAATTATGGGGGTGCAATAATCATGAGTAGATTACCTCACTGATGAGCTTATGGCTTATTTGCCATGCAGAGGTGAGATCAGTTTATGAGCAGTGGGCACCAGGAGGATGGTGCCAAGGTCTTATCTCTTCCCAGCTCCACTCCTCACTCTCTGTGTTTCCTGCCTGTCCTGTCATGAGCAACACTCTCTGCCACATCTCTCTCCCATGCTGCCCTATCTTGGAGCCAGCTGCCCAGGGACTGATACTTCTATGAAGTGTTAGCCAAAAATTGCCCCCTTTGATTTTGGTCATCCCAGAGAAAACGAAAGTGACTAAGACAACTGCTTTGCCCCTGCCACTTACCAAAGGCTTAGTTTAGCAACTTGGATATAGTGACGTCATGATGAAAGAAAGTCTAATGGCTAATCAGGAAAATTACTAGAGAGGAAGGAAAAAATGAGAGGAAGGAAAAAAGAGCAGGATTTGGACGTGTGGGAAAGTGAGAAAGGTGAGACAGCAGGGAAATGTACAAAGCCCATGTTTGTGGAGGTGAAACGTGCTTGAGATCCATCAGGTAGAACTTCACAAGAAAGATAGTCTGGGATTCTGTTGGATATCAAATGCTAAGCTAAAGAATATTGAATTTTTATTGTCTCATACTTTCTATCTTCTGATACTTCAAAACAGACTGTCATAAAGCATCACGCTGAAGTCAAATGGAAGCTGAAGCTGCACATCTTGAAGAAACTGCTTGTTAATTTAGACACTTTCAGAGACCGTAGATTCCAAAACCTCATGTGTAAGAGAATTCTGTAGGTTTTACAATAATCTATAGCTAGTGAACATGACATTGTTATAGGCTAAAATCTTATTTTATGATAGCATGAAAAGAACACAAAGGATTGTGTGTTGAAAATAAGAGTTGAAGCTGTGCATAGTGGCACTCACTTGAAATCCCAGCATTTGGGAAGCTGAGGCAGGAAGCTCATTGAGGTTGAGGGCAATGCAGGCTATATCAGCAAAGTCAAGACCAGCCTGAACTACATGAGGATTTCTTGTCTCAAAAAAAAAAAAAAAAAAGGAAAAGGAGAAAAAGAAAAGAAAACACTTGAAATACAGATTCTCTTAATGAGGATTATAAGGGTATGCACCTATAGACTTCAGATTGGGTATGTGATTTTAGATAGGGAACAAATAGCTAGGTTGTAATACTCTACCACCTTAAACACTTATTTAATCTTTCCTGCATCAGTTCATTTATTTCAAAACTAATTATTTCTCATGTGTCAGGCATTCTCATAGGCATTTAAAATATAGAAGTATAATAAAAAAAAAGCAAGGAAACAAAAACCTACAATGATACTACAGACAAAAGTCTTTTCACCTATGAAATTTGTACCCTGGGCAAGTGTATTTGATCTAGAAAATACCCCCATCTGTTAAGCAGGAAGTTTCCAAGATAGATTTCTTAGTTTGAAACTAAAGGAAGGTCATTGTTGGGAATTGTTAAAGGTCATGGAGTTCGATTGCCAGGAAAAGAAAATGATGTTGGAATTATCTCAAATGAAGAAACATGGAACATGCACAGGAAGTCCTGACATTGTAACTTTTAGACATACTGAGCATGAATACTCAATCAAGAAGTGGGGTGGCTGTACCAACGGCCTAAGTACTTAGATATAGCCCCATGCTAGAACAGGGGAAGTCCGATTTATTCTATATCACATCTCCTGCTAAGAGTAGCACTCACCTTTGTTATGCACTTCCAAAAGGATAAAAATGGGCTAGATATTAAAATTGTAGGACCCTGATTTTCAGTGTGACAGCTTATGGACTGGTAGTATGGGTTAGTAGTCTCAATCAGAAATTTCATCACTATCTACATTTTATTTTAAACACATTCTATTTATTGGATGGAAAGAAATTTATTCAAAACCCCAAATTTGAATTATCTCTTTGCATAAGATATCTACTCACAGCAATACAGATTATAGATGATAGATAGATATATGCGTTCATATTCATGTGTGTATGGTTCTCTATGCATGTGAGAAAGGATACCCCAAAATAAAATTATAACATGGTGCTTACATCAGAAACACTCACAGTTGGCATTATTTTCTTTATAATGGCAATTATTAGCAATAGAAACACAACCAGAGTGGAACAGAGTTGATTTTGAAGACATTGTAGATAGAGAAAATGAAGATAATGTGGTGTGGGGAAAAAGATTAGAATGATTTTAATGCTGGGATATTCACTGTCTCATTTTTTTCTGACTGATTTAGTGAAAAGGTGTGAACTATGTCTTGCATAAGAACCATCTCTTATATAAGGACCATGTCTTATTGACTTATATATTTAATTATTTCACATTTTAAATTACAATGGTTGAACTTCGTGGCCCTCATTAGTATTTTTAAACCATGACTTTAAAAATCAATCCCTAAATTAATGTTATGGATCAAATATTTGGATCCCAGAGAGTAAATAATGAATCCTAAATATGAAGGACTAAAATTTGTAGATGGACACAATGGAAAGTAATTAGGAATAGTAACACAAGGATGGGACTTCTGTGATAGGATTAAAGCTCATGTAAGAGCAAAAGTAACCCCTCAGATTGTTCTGAGAACAATACGTACAGGGAAGGTCATTGCGCATGAGTTAGGCTGAGATCGTCAGTGCAAAGCAGTTGTGCTGGCTCCCAGATCTCAGACTTCAGATCTCCCGAACTATGGAAAAATATATTTCTGTTATTTAAACAACCCTGTCCACAGTATTTTGTTATGGCAACACAAGACAAATAAAACTAGCAAGTTATCGTTTAAAATAGCATTTTAACTAGGGCAATAAAATTCCCAGACAATCATAAGTTTTAATCCTTCACATTTTAGTGCCATATTTGTCAGTAGACATAGATATTTTAAAATGCTTGCTAATCATAAAAATTTCTGAATATGAAATAATGACCCCTTTGCTAACCATGGGTAAATCAAGTAAATGCACACCTTGCAATTATGTTATTTTTAAGAAGAATTTTATGAACATGTGAGACCCAGTAGATATATAGTTACTTACAAATTTAATTTATCTTAACCTCGTAAAATTTTATGATCACAGATAATGATATGATGAATAATAATACTAAAAAATCATATATGCCTTGGATGGTATCATACGCTAACATTTGCATAAATGGTGTATGTTAACACCATTTATATGAACACTTTAGATAAATTGAGACTATTGCTATCATTAGGTCTTTAATAATGAGTCTTGTGGCAGTTTTAATGGAGTCTGTTTCCCATTGGTGACCCTTACATTAACTTTTTTAAACTCTTCTATTAAAGAAGGCTTAAATAGCTCTCAACCCTCAGAACAAGATTCGATTGACAGTGTGACATTCTAAACCTTTCTCAAAGTATGTATGATGACAAGCTCCCCTGCTATATCAGAGACATGGAATCAGAAAAGGAAACAACTTGACCCCCTCAGATTTACATAAATGAGGAACTATTAAAAACATGGTTTCGGCCTGGAGACATAGCTCAGTAGACCAAGCACTTGCCTGGCAAGCACAGGGTGTTGAGTGCAATCCCCAGTAGTGCAAAAAATAAGTAAAATAAATAAATAAATGAAGGTTTTTTAAGAAGACACTGTGAAACAGGAGCATAAGCGGTCTTCTCTGAGAAGTCACTACTCCAATTTCCAGGGAAGACTGTTGACTCCGGAGTATGCTCTGACTATATGCGAGCTGGTATCTCATAAAACTGCTAACGTGGCAGCTCTTGGATGGGCTGCTGTTCCCACCCATGGCCTTGATATGAGGTGGTTAACTCCCTGGTAGCATCTATTTGCATCATAAGTGAACAAAGTAATAATGAACTTGAAAACTGAAACAAAGTTGCAGATGGAGTATTTACTTATTTATTCATTTATTCATTTATTTATTTATATTTGTGGCCAGCTCAGCCCGTGGGGGTGGGGCTGGTATGGCATGTGGTGCCATGATTGAACCATGATCCTCGCACTTGCCTAACAGGTGCTTTAAACTGCTGAGCTATTTTGCCAGACTTATTTACTCTTTTATTTTATTTTTTAATTTATTCAGAAACAAATGTCAATGAGTCAGTTTCAAAACTGATTAATAGGACAGTTTCAATAATTAATACATTGTACATTGTTA
>NDGM010645314.1:0-15718 GCA_002564305.1 Octomys mimax
GGATGGGGGATGGATGAGGATGGAGAGGGATGGGTAGGGATAGGGGAATGGGAATGGGTAGGGGTGGATGGGGATGGGTGGGGATGGGTGCATAGGAATGGAGAGGGATGGGTGGGGGATGGGTGGGGCATGGGTAGATGGGGATGGATGGGGATGGATGGATGGGGAACAGAGGGGAGACAGACAGTTGGATCTTCAATTCCAGCACTGGCTGGGAGGTGGTGCCTTTGTTATTTCCTGTGACTGGCAGAGACTCCAGGTGCTATCTTGGGAACCGGGGTGAGAGGTGGGGTGTGTGCCCTTGCACAGCTTCCTGCTCTCACAAAGCCATTCACAGGGAAGGCCCCAGATGCTGAGATTACCCCAGGACTTCTAAGAAGGGGCCTTGCTGAGAAGGCACTAGGAACAAGGGTGCCCATTAGCCTGGCCCGTGGGGAAAAGAAGCCCACGGGGAGGGGCTCTGCCTGGCTGGGCTGGGCTATCAGCCTGGCGCCTGTGCCTCCTGCCCAGCCGCCCCACACTGGCTGGCCTTGCACTCTGCCTGCCCTGAGGGTCCTTGGCCTGGCTCAGTCCCAAGCAGCCCGTGGTCCAGAACAGCGGCACCAAGCTCAGTGTGGCCTTCAGCTCTGCTGCCCCACAGTAGGAGGAGGCAGGTGGGAAGAGGAGGTGGCAGTGGCTGGGGCAGGTGGGAGAAGACACGGGCTCCACCAACTCCTTATGAGGTGCCACACCCCAGGTGTCCCCCACCTGTTCCTTCCTGGCAGCACCCTGCAAACCCAGTACGTGGGCAGCGGTAGGGACCAGAGGCAACGGGGAAACTGAGGGACTGACTTGGCTCTCCAGCAGAGTGCCTGTTGCTCACAGGACCTGCTGGGGGGAGGGACTGCAAGTCCACACGGTGACTTTTGTCTTGGGGACATGGGGGCTGGAAACCTGACAGGAAAAGGTATCTCCCAGGAGGCTTCTGCTCATGGCCACTGGAAACTGTGGGGCCAGGCCTCAGCAGGAAAGCCAATGGGCGAGGACAGCCATGCTGCGGTTTCGCACTGTCAGCAAATGCTGAAGGCCCCTCGGGGCTGGCGTCTGGAAGGAATGAGCCTGGCCAGGTCCTGGCCTTGGACAGACAGTGCGGCACACACCTGGCAGGCGGCCTTGGGACTAGGGATGTGAGGCCTAGGGATGTAGCTGTCCCCATGCACACATGTTCACCCATTACTTCACACTGCAGAATGGCTTGGATACCACACAACAAAGTTATGTGCAAAGGAAAATAAATAAAATATGCAAATAAATACAAAATATGCAAATAGACATACACGTGTGGGCCCTTCCAGGAATAGTGTTTGGTGTCCCTGTGCGGTGGTCTCCTTGCTGTGGTGGCCCCCACCACAGAGCAGCGTGCAGGCCCCAGGCGACAATCAGCGTGGGAGCCCAGGGAAAGCCCCCAGGAAAGGCGGAGCCCCTTCCCAGCAGTCTTTCTCAAGACCCCTCAGGCTCTGGTGGGAAAGCACATAAAACATGCCCTGCAGTTTATGAGAGTCTGCCCGGCTCTGGGCTCTGTCCCCAAGATAAGGGATTGTGGAAACACACGGGCCAGGAGCTCAGCTGGCCTCCGCTGCCTCCTGGGAGAGGGGACCGGCATCCTGGCCCACTGCCCTGCCCCACCCGGCCCCAGCCCAGTGCTATTCCCAGATGTGTCTTTATTGCTGGGGGGCACTGAGGCAAGTCCCTCTGGGCTGGGTGGTCACATGGGTGGGGCGCCTGCCCACTCTGGCTCACGCATGCACAGGGCCCGGCACGCCTGCTGTGCTCAGGCCGTGAGCCTGTTCCTATGGCTCTGGCATTGGCTCTGGGGACGCAGGCAGGGCTGTGAGAGGCAGAGGACATATTACAGAGCTTGAGAGCAGCCTGGGAAGACACACACCGAAGCACGAGAATCTAGAAGGCAGGCGGCCCAGAGACGCCAGCCCAGTGGGTTGGGGACAGCCCCAGCCCCAGCCCTGGCCGTCCGCTCACCCCCTCCAGGGGTGTTAGCTGGGCAGGTGGCCATGAGTGTTGTGGGATGGCAGGGGACTGCAAGGATGAGACCTGCAGGCATGCCCTCCAGCTGGTATCCAGAGGGAGGGGTCGATGGACGGGCGGGAGACGGAAGGTGGCTGGCGCCTGGGGACCCGGGTCGGTGGGGACAGCTGCCTCCACACGGATGGTCCAGTCAGAAAGGCTGGCCAGTGGGGGCACAAGCAAGCTGGCACTGACAGCACCCCTCCCGTCCTCAGTAGGAACTCGAGGACCTGGGCGCACTGGTGGGTGCTCCACAGCAGTCCCCAGATCCTGGGTGTGTTCTTCCTTCTAGCACGTGGAACCGGGCATTGCATGGGGAAGAGACCTGGTCACCCCCGGGGACCAGGTGGGGACCGGGTACGGGACGCCACAGGAGCTGTGGGTACCTTGGGGACCCGCTTCCTTTGCTCTGGGTGGTAAGCGAGATCCCCTGGGCTGCCTGGCCCTCCCCACACACAGCCCCAGCACTCCTGCCTTGTAATTCTAAGGTCCAGCCAGCCACAGAGAGACCCCAGTGTTGTTTCAGGCCCCAGGAGCCCAGCAACTGTCTCTGGCTGGCATGTGTCACATTTCACGGGGTTTGATGCCAACGAAAGGCCTGCAGCCAGGCTCCATGGCTCCAGCCATGTCCTGCTGCAAGGTACCCTGCACTGCGGGTGCTGTTCAGCTCTGAGCCCTGGCTCTGTGACTCAGGGGCCATCTGCCTGCCAGCATCAATGCCCCATGGCATCTGAGGATCTGTCTTCCTGCCTGAGACAGATCTGCGGATCTGTGAGGAGGTGAGACAGGAGTGGGAAGGTGCGACAGCAGTGGCCATTACCTGCAGGCCCACAGGCCCTATGTCTGCACCAGAGCCCTGAGGCGACCTTTGCTGTTTTCCGTCCCAATAGAGCGCAGGTCCTGGGCCTTGGGCACCTCTGGACCAGCGTTCCATTCAGAGCGTGGCACGCAGTAGCTCAGGGGTGCCTGGGCACCCTGGGCCGGAGGCTGGATGTCCCCTCCACCCGGCACACAGGCTCTGCTGGAGCAGGCCAGACCTCCAGGTGGCCCTGAGTAGGGGCCTCTGTGCGCCCCTGGATCACACTGCCCCAATAGACCCTGCTCGCTTCCAGGACCCTGTCAGGCAGGAGATGGCCCTGCACTGAGCCACGTCTGCACTCTTGGCTGAGGGGCTGCTCCTCCAGGTACTGAAAGCCTCCTCCCAGGAAGCCCAAGGCCCCCACACGGTGATGTCAGGGGATGTGGTGCCACCCACCTCCACAGCCTGGCTGTACAGCACTGCTGGGGTGAGTGACAGGGAGAAAACAGCCATATCGACCAGCTTTCCCATCCCTGGGCACAGTGCCGGACGCCTACCACTTAGGGGGAAGGCCCGTTTGGATCATGGCTTCAGTCCATGGTCAGCAGAAACAGGTTGGCGGAGGGCCAGGGAGGATGCCAGCACTCGCCCAGTGCAGCCGGGAGCCCGAGAGAAACACGAGGAGCTGGGGAGAAGGACCCTCCCTGTGGGGCTCGCACCTGGGACCTCCTCCTCTCAGGGGCCACCCTAAGAGCACATCAGCCCCTAGCCTTTTCATTCATGGATGAACCCACAGGGGAGCACAGCGCCTCACAGTCAGCCATCCATCGAAAGCCCTGCCTCTTTGCACATGAGATTTGGGGGAGCATTTGAGACCTAAACCGCCACAAAGATGCAGGAGTTATGAATTACGGGAAACCGGGGGAGATCCCTGCCTCTGCCGCCACTGTCAGTGTCACTCCTGGCCTGCGGCTCCCCAGGCTTGGATGCCCTCGGCTGGGAGGAGGTGCTGGGTGCAGAGAGGGGAGGAAAGAGGCCCCCTGAACTTTCTGCACCTGCTGAAAGATCCCCACCAAGACTACACAGCGGGGCCTGGCAGAGGGGCCAGGGCTGTGGGTGCACTCACGTGCGTCAGCGACCTCAGCACAAGGGCGCATTGGGCTGTTTGGGAGCCCACTGTCATCATGAGGGTCCTCGGAAGTGGATGGGGCACGCGGAGAGAATCTGGGTCCCAGCACAGCCCCTAGGAAGGCTCTGCCAGCCACTGCTGGCTTTGAAGACAGAGGCAGGGAAGGCCGCAGCCTCAAAACCCAGGAGCAGCAGAAAACAGACTCCTCTAGAGCCTGCAGCCGCCACCTCTGTGACACCCTGATTTCAGCCCTGTGGGGCCTGAGTCAGACCTCCACCTCCAGAGACCTCGAGGCAAGGCGTCACTTCTGCCGCTGGCTGGCGACCACTTCATGCTATGCTGGGGCTCCAGGCCCTGCGCACAGTCAGCTCACAGCAGATGTGTGTGGAGTGAGAGCCACAGTGAGGAAAACTCCCTACTGTGCTCTGGCTGCTTGGGGCAGGGAGAGGACAGATTGGGCAAGACAGAGGACAGATGCCCAGATGAAATTTGGCTGTAAGGAAACCAATATTTTTGGAACTGTCTCTCAGGCTAGGCTAAAACATCCCTTACTGTTCCCTTGAAATTCAGGCTTCCTGGGGGCCTGTGTCTTCTCAGAGAGCCTCTGGCCGCGGAGTGCCATGGAGAAGGTGTTGGGACAGTTCTCAGCGCTCTGCTCCATTGGTGGCAGCATGGGGCCCGAGCGGGCAGCACTGGGGCCCAGGCGCCGGCCAGGCCTTGGCCGTCGGGTCTTCCTGCCCAGTCGGCATTCCCCCGCGCGGGGTCGAGGAAATCGCGAAGGAAACAGGGCCAAGGGAAGTCCTTCCCTCAGAGGGTCGAAGGAGGCTAAGCCGCCAGGGAGTCCTGGGGACAGCATCTCGCCCTTCTATTTCAGGGAAAATGGTACAAAAATAGGGTCCACGTGGAAACCCTGGTGGCAGCATGGCGGCTGAGGAGGAGCTGTGGGCCTGGTCTCAGCGACCCTGGCCAGGACAGACCTCCCCAGGTCCCGGCAGGAAGCACCTCATTGCGCACGGTCACACACAGGCAGGGCTCCCAAAAATAGCCTCTGAAGAAAGCCCCGAGAGAGGACTGGGCTTTCTTTGGCAAAGACTTTCCATTTGTTTCCTTAGCAAGTTCTCCAGACCACCTCCGATCTTTAACGGAAATCAAAATGCGAGAGATCAAGGGGTTTGTCCAAGGCCACGGGGCACAATGAGCACTTCCCCAGGCTGAGGAGGTGGGTGGCCGCCCCACTGGCCTCTGAGCAGTGTTAGTGCCAAAGCCCGGCCAACCCCTCACCTTCCCTCTGGGGGCAGGAGATGCAGGTGACCCTGGGACCGTCCTGGCCGGTCCGCCCCTATGAGGGTGAGGCCCAGAGCCCAGGCCCTGGGTAGGTAAGGGAGGTCAGGCATGTCCCCCGGGGAATGGAGGCCCCCAGTGCTGCCCTCTAGCCTGGGCTTCAAAGCTGTCACCTCAGGACTTGTCCTGAGATCTTTATTTCCTATGGGAGAGTTCTTAGAAATTAAAATGCCAACCCAGGTGCAAAATGGATTAGGAAGAGTCGCTAATACAAATGCAAGCTTTGCCACAAAACTAAGGTGTACACCAAGCTTTGGGGGCGAGGGGCCCCAGGCTGGGGTGGCACTGTGGTCACTGTATCCCGGGCCTCCCGAGAGAAGTGGTTTCAACTTTGTCTCTTCTGCTACCTGACCATGCACACCGTGGCCCTGCCATGTGGAGTTTCCTGATGCCTGGCAAGTCCTGTCCCTGACTCAGTGGCATGGGATGCTCTGCAGCATCTGTTTCCATGGAGACGCAGGAGCTCTGATGTGGCCCTCCGCCCAGGCTTGTCAGTCATAGCACTGTGCCACGGGCCTGCCTGGAGGTCAGAGTTCCTGGGGCCTGGTGACCCCAGTACCAGTTCTCATGTCAGAGATCTTGCTTCTCAGGGCCCTCACTGGGGTGTGGGGTGGAGAGTAGCAAGTGGGCTCCCACTGAGACAGGGTGGGGGCCGCAGGACTTCAGTGTGCCCGGTAGACAGAGCCATGAGCCGGTCTCAGCACAGAAGCCCTGCATTCAGTTCCTGGTTTAAAAAAAAGAAAAATAACAGCTAGAGCCAAGTCTGCTCCTCACACCTGCAGGGCTGGAGAGTAAAAGAAACAGCACTCGCGGCGCGCTGGGGGCCGTGAGCGCCTGTGGGCAGTCAGACGCCGAGGGCTGCTGCTCGCCCGAGACCTGTCTCTGGTCTCTGCTCCAAGCAGTGATGATGCCGTGTGTGCGCATTCCCGTCTTCCCAGCTCCCCGGAGGAAACCAGATGCTCGGAAGACTGCCGGGCACCGTGTGGCCTGGTCCTCCCCCACGCTACGTGGCATCTTTCCTGCAGGCGACACAGGGACAAGCCGTTGTCATTGACAGCTAACGGCCATCAGACGGAGCCGGCAACGTGGTCACTGGGGACACGTCTGGTCTGGGCCCACGAGGAGGAGGGAGCCGGTCTCTGCTCCCCATGCCAAGGATCCCCGTCATCCCCAGATCCAATTACCTGAGGCCATCTCTGACAGGATGTGTCCCCAGCTGTGACTCTGGACGTGTCCCCAGCTGACTGGATCGCAGTCCCCTCAGCACACGAGGCAGCCATGAGTCGGGGCCCCCAACTTCTCACGGGGGAGTGGTGAAGGAGCCCGAGCTCAGGCTTTTCGAGTCTCTGCTTTGCTGATGGCCACCAAGAGAATCACGGGAGTGTCCTTCCCTGTGGCCTTGTGCTGCCCGCTCTGGACCATGAGTCAGTAGGCTAAGATGCTAGCTCCTGCTGCCAGGGACCCGCAGCAGCTGTTTGGAGAAAGGAGTTGTATTAAACATCACAAAGACAGTGGTAGAAAGCTGTGAAGCCGGCCGGCGCTGAGAATCCCCAGCCCTCCCTTCTGTCACACTTGTTCTGGGCTGAACCTCCCGCTTTTTGTACTACTTTAACTACAAAGGCGGCACCGTTGGGGCTGCAGGGCTGCCAAACCCGGGCTCCAGGCCCTCTGACTCCTGACCGCGGGCCTTGGCCACCTGCTGACCTGGGCAGGGGGCTCCAGGCACAGCCACGCCTCACACCACTGCACGTACATCTGCAGCCCGGGGCTTGCCTGCTGCACCAAGGACAGGGCTGCCCTGACTTACAGCGGAGGAGGCCACCAGTCACTGGCTGCAGCCCCTGGAGGTGTGTGGGATCTGCTCCCCTCAGCTCATGCCTGCGAGTTGGTGGGGACAGCACACAGGAGGGCAGCCTGGCAGGGCAGTCAGGGTGAGAATGTCAAGCGAGCCAGGACCGAGCTCCTGGCGACCGGACAGAGGGACCCCTAGGAGCAGAGCAGCTGCTGGTGCGGGGTGTGCCTGCGCCTTGTAGAGCTTCGGAAGTTATGGAGACAAGGAAGAGTTCCTGCTGTGTCTCATCAGACACCCCACTGCCAGCACCTCACTGTCCTTGCATCAGGCTGGCGGGGCGTCCTTCGCCCCTAAATGTCCAAGGAAATTTCCTGAGCACAGGGCCACTTCTGTGGTGTTGCAGCTCATCCTCCACCTCTGCCTGTGCGTGGTGCCCAGGTGCGGACCCCCAGGCTGACCCTGGCATCAGCATCCGGGTGCCGTGGGCTCCTCAACACCACATAACTGGGTGCGTGATGGGCAGAGATGCGCACCTGATGTGCCCGGCGCAAGGCCCAGACGTGTACCCAGGGGCAGCTCCAAAGGAGGCCCCAGCCACGGAGGGCACACTCGGGGAGGTGGTGGCCCCTCTGGTCGGGCTGAGGTGAGGCAAGCAGCCTGCTCTCCAGAGAGCACTGACCCTGTGACGGCTTGCCCTATGAAGTCTCCATCGGAGGAGCAAGGAGCTCAGGAAAGACGGGCCCGAGAGCCCGTAGAGCCTCTGGGCACACAGAGTGCCACCCACCAGGACACCTCGGCCGGGGCAGAGGCCAGCTCACATCCCCTTGCTTCTGTAGCCAGCCACCTTGGGCAGCGAACAGCCCGCACAGTGGTGCCCGGCAGCCCGGAGTCCAGGAGAGCCCTGGATGGGGTCTTCCCAGTTCTGTGGACAGGCCACAGAGAATAAGGAGAAGCAGCTCCAGGGCAGAGTGCCAGCCCTCAGTGGGTGCCAGGGCCAGCCCCCTGAAGTCCTTGCTGTCACAAGTGGATAGCCCCTGGAAGGGCACTGTCACAGTGAGGAGGCTCTGATGGCGTTGGCCCCGACTGTGCCCGAGGGAGCCATGAGGGGCCCCTGCGGGCCCTGGGGTGGCCTGAGTGGTCCCTGAGCCCCTCAGAGTGAGGCCACCCCCCCAGGAATATCCAGGAATGCAGAGGACAGGATTGGAAGAACGCAGCTCCTGGAACCAGCTCTGGAGTCTGTTGAAGGGGACGCTGAGGCAGAGGAATGAGAACCCTCTCAGCCAGAGCCCCTGGCCCTAGCCATGCACAGCCAAGCAAGCGGACTTGAATCCAGAGCCGAAGGGGCTAACCCTTGGCTGCCTTCTCCTGTTCATCCCAGCAGTGACTCAGTTTACGCACAGGTGTTCCACTCGCCCTGCCCTGGCTTGGCCGGGAGGGACGCAGCTAGGGCTCATGGCCTGGAGCCACAGCATGGGGACAGTGTTTGCTGTGGCTGTCACCCACCCTGGGGGTCCTGCCAGGCCATGGACCCCTTCCTCACCAGGCCCTGGTGCAGGCCAGGCCATGTCCGAGCCAAGCAATGGTTTCTGTTTTCTGTGGTTAAACACAGGAGGCTATAGCAGGTGGCGAAAACACTGAATTTTGTCAACCACCCAATGCCCTCTTTGCTTTGGCCACCAGGGAGCTCAGAGATGAATTTATGGACATTTAGAAATGGCACAGGGCTTCCAGTCCAAAAATCTGATGTCTGACTTCACCTCAGGTTTCCTCTTACTGTTCATGCCTTATTTCCGATATATGTAAGTAAATAGTATATTTTATATAAATTTTCAAGTGAAATAGATACAATGATAGATACAAATTTCCTGCTAGGTACAATTAATACAGGCCTTGACTATAGCTCAGAGTTAAAAGGGGGTAGGAATGTAGCCACGGAGGAAGAAGACCCAAGCAAAGAAGAAGGACAAGCCTGTAACCAAATAGCTGCCCCAGAGCGTGAAGCGGGAAAGCTCTGCCCCTCTGCGCGGGAGCCCATTGGCACCGCCAGGCCGTGGACCCCTTCCTCACCTGGCAGAGCGGCACCTAACGCCGGCAGGTTCCTACGTGCTGATGGGAGGTGCCCTCAGGGCCACACCGGAAGCAATGGCGGTTGTAACACACAAAGTACTACTTTTCTCTTTTGTGGAACAAATTCCTACACAGAGTCTAAGAGCAATACAGAGGCTCACAGGCACCAGCGACTCAGGTCTCTTTGAGCTGTTGCACCACCAACCCTGGCACCTTGTAGCTCAAGGTGATTGCTGGAGCTCCAGCCGCTGCGTTTCCATTCCAGGCAGCAGAAGGGGGGAAAGGATTGCATTGTGACTTATCCATTTTCTTTGTTTTTCCAAGAAGGTTTCTCAGAAGTCCGACCCAACAGTGCCCCCTTCCATGTCACTGCCCAGCCCTAGCTGCAAGGGAGGCAAGGAAATCCCCATCCCCTGGTAGAAAACATCACCCCGAGGGGCAGGGGAAGTTGTCAATCCAGGCATTATGGGTCAGCATGGCCCAGTGTACAGGGAAGTAGCTGTGCACCGGGGGTGGCACCACATTTACTGTTTGCACCAGTGGCACAGCCACCCCTGCCCCAGTCCTGCGGACCTCCTGCTCTCTTCTTGCAGGCGTCCAATGTCCCTCCCCCTGGTGACCAGGTGCGGGCAGGGCAGCCACATCAACCTGCCCACAGCCACTGGCCTGGACAGGTGCGCTGACTGCATGGAAGCCAGGCGGGGCCACCAGTGGGGCTGCACCCCTCACTGTGAGGACCAGGACCCATGCCGGGCCCCGCAGAGACAGCACCTGCCCTTGGTGCCCAGAGGGTCCCATCAGGCAGGCCTGGCTGGGAGACCACGAGCACTGTCCCTGCCCCTGGAGGCGCAGCGCTGTCACTGCCTGGTGCCCGGAAGCGCGGAGCCGGGCAGCTCCCGCCAGCTTGGCCTGAAGGATGCAATTAGCGCCCCAGACAGGCGGAGACGCAGCCTCCCCACTGCGACATGAATGGGTCATTTGTGGCTCAAATGACAGACAAATGCAATAATTAGGCCTATTTAGTAAAGAGGGGGTGAAAGGTCGAGCGAGAGGCCACCGTCTCCAGTTACCGCTTCGTGACCGCCTCTGAGCCCCAGAAGCTGATGTTTGTACAACAAACCCACGCCGGCCACCGAGCCTGGGCCACCACCGCCCACTGCCCTGGACTTACCATGGGGCTGGGGCTGCAGCAGCGACACTAGGCTGTGGGTCGGACCCCAGCCCTCTGCAGGGCTCCCCTTGGTGACTTAAGACAGACACCACACCATCTGGCCAGGGACATGCCGGATGGTGGGCCAGTGCACTCCTGGCCTCGTCCTCTCTTCTTTCCCCTTAAAAATCTGATCTTGCTTCTTTTTAACCTAAAGCAGATGATTGCGTCCCTTCTCGGCCCATTGCTGCTCCCTGCCAGGGCAGAACTTCCTGGGGCTCCTGGGGTCGGAAGGGACCGACACGCCTGGAGCGCTGTCCATCAGGAGCCTGTCTCTGTGAAGGACAGGACACATGGGGCTAGGAAAGGCTTTCTACACCTCTGCCTGCATCCCCAGGGCATCCACCTCCACCTGCTCAAGGCCACCCAGGACCCAGGGCAGATGGCTTGCAGTACCCTTGGCACACACGTGCTGGTGTTCAGGCACCCCAAGGTGCCCATGGGAGGAAGCCAGTCCTGCTCTTGTCTGCTGCGGGTCCTTGAAGCCTTGGGGAAAAGTGAGGGTGAGAGGACGCTGTGCAGGTGGGGCCCTCCACGGTGCTATGGCTTGGAGGGGGCAGAGCCACTCTGGGGCCTACCGAGCCCACCCAGGGACCATGAGCAGAGTGCATTTCTGTCATAAATGTCCCCCTCTGCGCTGTCCCGGAATGGAGGACAGGACCCTGCTGATGCCATAGCGCCTGCTCCAGCTCGGGCCAGAGATGATGCAGCAGCCGGGTAGCTCTGCCCCCATGCCGGGGTCATGAGTGGAACCAAGGGTGCCCTGGGGGCAGGCACGCCCTGAGCTCAGCCTACCCATGCTGTGGCTCAGGCTGGTGATGCCTCTGGCCTTCCCAGGGCCTGGCGGCTGCTTGCCCAGAACCCCTTACCAATTCCCTAGTGGCCACTCCTCTTTGTGCCCTGTCCCTGGCTCCCCAGGTGAATACAGGGGAGAGGCGGGGAGGGTGGCGAGCCAGGTCCTTCAAGACAGCTCTGAGTGCAGTGGGCCTGTGCAGTGTGGCCCCTCAGCCCTGCAGCAGCCCTGCTATGCAGACCCAGCCAGATCTGGTAGAGTCTGCATCTGCACCTGGGCCGGCTTCAGGACAGGAGCTCGGGTAGAACCGTCCTGTTTCCTGGGGCGCCAAAGTGGGTTTGTAGAGTCCATCTCCATCCTGTCTCTCCCATCATGTTCTTGCTGAGCCACAGGGGGGAGAACGAAAGGGACAGATGCTGGAAACCACTGCTCCTTCCAGAGCAGGTGCAGAGGTCTCAGCAGGCCCTGGCCGGCAGCCTGCGCACAGGGTCTGTAGTGTCTTACACTCAGCCAGGCCACAGACTGGAGCTGTTTCCAGCCTCTCTGTGCCTCAGAGCTGCTTCTTGGGCTGTGCTCCGCGAGCCCCTGAGCTCACCACAGGCCCAGGCTGCTAGGGCAATCCCGCCCCTTGGACTGTTTCATGGTGCAAATCGGAGCCCAAACGTCAAGGCGACCAGAAGCCGTGGCCCTCAAGGAAGCAGACATGGAGGCGTGGATTTGCCAGTGACTATGTGCTTTGGGTCTTCCTGTTCTTGTCACGCCTTCCTGAAACATTGGTGCCACTGTCACCTCCATGCCGCAGATGAGGAAACTGAGGCACAGCACAGCAGTGTCCCCTGTGAGGCAGGTGCAGGACTGCACTTGCCAGATTCGTAGGATGATGCCAGCCGGGGCACCTACATATGCAGTCGGGCCCAGAGGCGTCCAGGCAGGGGGTGTGTACCCAGGCCAGGGGTGCAGGGCGGCACCTTGCAAAGGCTTGGGGAGGGTGACGGAGATCTTGGCACACGACAGAGGGACACAGCAGCCTGGGGATAGAGTGGCATGGGCAGAAATTAGCTCAGAAAGAGGCAGGCACTGGGCAAAAAAGCCCTAGGCTTGCAGCTAAAGAGTTGCAGGGACGAGAGAACCGCAGGGCTCGGGCCCCTTTATTTTGCTTCCCTCCCCATGAAGAAAGCAGAGTTTTCAGGGTGAGTTATGAAATATTAGCGCCAACCAGGCGAGCCGCATGTTCTGGTTCTGATCCCTGGTGAGTGGCCCAAGAGCCCGTGTTCCTGCCCGGGCCTTTGGAAGCTCAAGGTGCTCCCTGGTGTCCCTGTGGAAGAGGTCTGCGCAGGCGGGCGGGGGCCGCGCTGCACTCTGAGCCAGAGCTGGGCCAGGCCTCTGCTGTCCCTGCCCGTGAGCCACCCCGTCCTCGCCGCTGCTGCTGCTACTGTTTCCTGAAGACTGCTTTTCCGGCTAAGGTCACCGGGACCACTGAAAACACTGCAGCTGATACCGCACTCTTGGCCTATCACAAATCAGATTTAACGATAATCTGATTTGAACTCTCTCTCCATGTGGGTTAAGAAAACTCTCTCTACGGTGAGATTTTGGTTTCGCTGCCTAATTAGGTTGGTTCCACCGTTATTGCCTTTTAAAAGTAAAACATGGTTTCGTAATGAGGAGTGAAGCCACAGACAGGACAGTGTTGCAATTGGGATCAGTCAGATAAGCCGGAGTCGGACCAAGGGCTGGGGCAGGGCTGTACACCCCCCACTGGGCCGCCCAACCGCCTCACGCTTGGCTGCCTTTGAAAAACCCTCAGAATCGGAAGGCAGGGAGAGGTCAAATTAATCCAAGTCTCTCCCCAGCCCTGGCTCAGCTTCCCCTGGCTCATCCGTTCTCTGCCCACCCTCCTTGCATCTCTTGGGGTTCAGGTCATTGCTCTGGTGCAGACCCAGGGCCGCCCAGAAGACCTGAGCTTAGTCCTTGCAGGAAGAAAGTTCCAGGGCTGCTGCAGAGGAGCAGGCGGACCACGGGCTAGGGTGGCACCGTCCGGGTCCTTGCTCCTATGGGTAGATTTCCCTGACCCTAGGATGCCCCACTACCCAGGAAGTGTGATTGAAAAATGCAGTGTGCTTAAGGAAAAGAAATGCATTACACAGCCATGGACCCCCTCCGGGGGCTCCCCCACTTGAGTAGATTTGTCCTGTCCCTTGCCACTTTCTGCAGCAGCTCAGGGTGACCTCTTTCTTGAGGTCTTTAGTTGGACTGTCCTGGCTGCCTTGTTATCCTGGATGAAGTCAAAAAATCCCTTCAGTCAGCTCAAAAGTCATTTTGTCTGGGGAGGAGCTGCGGTGCAGACGGCAGGCCCGGTGCCCGAGGGGGGCGAGGATGCTGTCCTGCGTTTACGAGCTGCCTCTGTTGGTGGCGTGCAGGGAAAGCAGCCGCTGTATTTTGATCACACTTTGGAAGACACTCCGGAAAGAGGACTCCGGGACTGCCACAGAGAGCAGCCAGGACGGTGGGATGAACGCTCCTGAGGAGGGGAGGATTTTGAGGGGGTTCGTGGCGACATGTCTTTCACTGTAATGATTTCAGAAAGAAGAGACATCGGCCACCCTCTCCGATCTCCCATGTGTGCAGCCTGCCCAGCTAGCCTACACCTCATCCAGGTGTAGCCATCTGGGCTGGCTCCCATGAGCCCGATCCCTGCCTCTCCCCTCCCGGCACCTTTGCTGCATCTAGCTGTGCACTTCAACCCTCAGGAGCCGAAAGAGGGCTTGCGCTGCGTGCACTGGGAACGCCCCCGGCTCCCCAGCTCAGACCTGGGCTCCTGAGCCCCTTGGTAGTCACTAGGCTGTGTCTTTTCCATATGATTTAATCTGTTCATCCCATCCCCGCAGCAAGACCATCCCGTTAGGGACACAACGCCAGAAGCCAGGAAGTCCTTGGCACAGGCCCATGTGCCGGGCCTGGGGGCCATGAGAAGGACAGAACCCTGTGACACCCGGGGCGACCTGGACACAGCCAGCCCCCAGCCCCAGCAGCAACAAAACCAAGCCAGTGTGGACTGCAGCCAAGGCGGACTACCAACTCCAATCTCCACCACCCTGTGTGCCCACAGCTTTGAGTGTTTGGGACAGAGAAAGGGACCAGGTCCCCAGCACGGAGGCAGAAGATAAATGGCATGCACAGCCTCACCCCATCTCTATTTTGAAGCCCATTCTACCAAAAATAGATAACTAAATGAAGGGGGGCCAGGGAGATAGCTCAGTAGAATAAGTGCTTGCCTGGCAAGTGCAAGGGCCTGAATGCAATCCCCAGTTCCACCAAAAATAAATAAATAAATAAAGCCAGCCCAAGCTGGGATCAGGAGGGAGTCACTGCCCGGAGCCACCTCTCTGAGCGGAGAGGAGGTGCCCACTGTTTGCGGCCTGCAGGGAGCCTTGGGTGTGGCACCCCTGGGCCTGCATGCTGTGGCTGGCAAGGGCCCCTGGGGAAGGAAGGGCGCCTCCCTCTGAGTGTCACCAGCATACCCCTGATCAGGCTGTCTCAGGAACTAGGAGAATCGATTGGGTTCCAGCAAGTTCCACCTAGACGGTCAAGTCCACATGAGCTCAGGATTCCAGCTCGGATCCTAGGGCCAGTGGTTGGAGTACCGCGGGCTGGCCAGGGGCAGCACTGGAGTCTTTCTCTGTTCAAAGCTTTGTGTATTTTCCAAAAAGGGATCGCTGCACACTTGTTCTTTTTTTCTTTTTCTTTTTCCTGTATTTAGCACACGGTCTAAAGGGTCACTATGTGAATTGGAATCGTAGTGATTCTCCTGTGTGCAGCTTCCCAAGTGCTGGGATTACAGGTGCGTGCCACCATGCCCAGTCACAATGGCCATCTCAGCGCACCCTGGGGGTAGGGCTGGCACCGTACCCCAGGGATTAAACCCCAGCCTCTGCGCTCTGCCTAAGCAGGTGCTTTAGTCCGCTGAGCTATCTGGCTGGCCCTACTTGTTGTTCTTTATCTAGCTTTATTCACTGATTAATTTGCCACTAGCAACTCTCAAAATCAGCTGAAGAAACCGTTCTTCAGCAGCCAGTATCTCAGACAAAGTCAGTGAACCAATAAGCCAGCGCAATCCCCGTGTCTGCCCCTATCTTGGGAAATGAGAGCCATGCGCCACAGCCTGTTCTGTCTTTTCCTTTGGCTTCCGGAAGCCCAAGGTTAGTTGCTGTCAGTCTGTGTGTTTATGAACTTCTCTCCGCTTGTCTCTGCCACTAGCTTGATAGGTGGCACCAGCCAGCCCCACCCCTATGACGGCACATGCATGCTCACACGGATTTTCCACGCTGGATTATGGGCCTCTGCAGAACAAGGCGCTGGAGCTTGTCCTCTTTTTGCCCTCACCCCCGCCCCTGTGGAGTGCCCAGTGTGGGCACAACGGGGTTTTGACTTTTGGTTCAGGAGACAATGAAGAAACAGAGATGGAGAGAGAGAGAGAGAGACAGACAGACAGAGACAGAGACAGAGACAGAGACAGAGACAGAGAG
>NDGM010645447.1:0-12550 GCA_002564305.1 Octomys mimax
GGGGGGGGGGGGGGGGGGGGGGGGGGGGGGGGGGGGGGGGGGGGGGGGGGGGGGGGCGGCGGCAGAGCGAGGCTGAGAAAAGCACGGAAGCAGAGGTGTGCGCGGCTGCTAGGCCTGCTTCGCCGTGGGGCTGGTTCTGCAAGATGAGGAAACTGAGTAGCTCTGATTTGGACTTGCTCCATCTGGAATACAGAAACGAGACAGGGATAAGTAACTGTGCCATTTCATAAACTATCATTTTGAGAATTCTGAGGTTTTCTCCTCATTTTGTTTTCTAATTGGCACAGTGATGTCAGCTTAGGCTCAGGTATGGGTTCAAACCCTGGCTCTTCCCTCTGCTACCTATGGCACTCTGAACAATTTATTTAACTTCTCTGTATCTTACTTTCCCTATGTTAAAATGGTGGTAATAAAGAGAGGTTAAAGGTTTAATATATAAAAAGTTGTTACAGAGCAATATTTGTAGAAGAATCTTGCAGACAGATTGGAGTAGTTAGGTTACCACTTAATCAGCTCTAAGAAGCTTGCCATATGAGTGAAAGAACAGCAGGCTGGAGCTGTCAATCACTATGGGGAGTGGATGATTCTACAGATGAAAGAAGTCCGAATGCTGCCTCCTGGTTTTGAGTGACTTCTTTCTGAGCCTCCGTACAGCCCTTCGTGTAGGGACCTCCATGTCTGCTGTTGGTATATGAGGAAAAGTTTGAGTTTTCCATCCCTGCCTCTTCGAAAATACAGTGAGAGTGCACTGCTCCCTCGGTTGGAGACCGTTTGGTAGTGTCCCTCTGTCCAGCCTCTTCACATGTCCTAGGTGCGTTTGTGCTGCCCCTGCCTACACCTCCGCATCTCCCCAACCTCAGTGTCGGCGCTGATGTAGTTCTCAGACGACAACTGCCCAGAGCCACTTAGAACACATCACTGGGACCCCACACAGAGACTCTGGTTCAGAGGGCACCGACAAACGCATGCTCCTAACCGACCATCCAAACTAGCTACTACTTTCTAGATTAGAAAAAATCACAACTGAGAACTAATCCAAAATTCACACTTTTCACTGAAACTCAATAATCATTTCCGGCTGGACCAGGAACTGCTTTCAACCCGTGATGTTGCTGTCTGTGTCTTATTCACTCAGGCTGGGGCCTGTCATCCAAGACAATAAATACAATGCGTGAAGCTTGGTCCCTTGTTTTTCCTTTGGAAGGGTCTCTCTTCCTTGTACAAACAATGCTGACCAATGGATTGTCGCTGGAACTTTGCTCAGTCCAGGTGGTGGGCGCCTGTTAATGTGTTCCTCAGAAGCTCCTCTGAGACCAAGGCATTCATTTGTAGAAAAATGGCTTAGAGCTGTATCTACATGGAGGCTTTTCTCCTTTGAACACTGGAGCCACCATCCGGGGACAGATCTGCAACCTTGACACCCCAAGATTCTAAGTCCATATTCTCTGAGTTCCTGCCTTAGATGCGTGTAGAGTACTGCTGATCTCCATTTAGTTGTCGTGGGAAGCAAACAGCAACTGAAAATAGGATAAACGTGATGAGCAGCCCTGATATGCAGGCCTGGCCGCAGCAGCTTGGCCTGAGAATGTATGTAAATATATACTGAAGTCTCTGTTCTAGACGGAACCTGACACATTGATTACTACTATATCATATTTTGGCCATTGTCTTATACTGTAAAAGGATGTTCATTTCCTCAACTCATTAAAATTTCTGATTGACTTACAGTGAACATTAAAATGACAGATGGCCAGAGGGTTCTTGTCCTATTTGGTGCTTTTGGTTTTATCAAGGGTTTCACTTACCAGTTCTCTGTTTCGAAGTTTGAGCATCATCAAACAAGCTTCGGCTGGCTGCGTAGCCACCTTTCACCTTGATTTCCTCAGTTATCGGGTGAGCGAGTACTACCTATTTTGTAGAATGAGAATGAGGATTATGTAATGCTGTATGTGAGATGCCAAGCTTTATACCTAATACACAATATTTCAAAGCAAGTGTTGAATTGAAATGTTGATTGAATACCTACTGTGTACATGGCCTCTGCAAGCCATGATTTGGGGTAGGCTAAGGAAGTTTATGATCAAATAGTGAGTTAGGGTTCATCTCTTCGAAGTTAAATAGATGTGTGACATTTACAGAGGACGACAAGGACTTAAGGCATAACACAGAAGAGGCCTCAGGGCCAAGAGGACTATAAACAGTAAGAACTGAGTTTGGTAGGAAGAGGCTGGAGGGTTCGGAAGATAAAGAGAGTCTTGTTAACATGCTTATGTTCCTATTTGGCTCTAAATTAGCCCCCCAAAGCCTCAGAGGTATGGAAGGTGACAAGATTATGAGGATGTTATAGCTCACTTGCTGTCAGGAGCTGGGTCTGGTCAGGAGAGGCAGGGCATTATGGAATGACTGGCTCCCCTTTTGACCCTCTCTGTCCTGTCCCCTGTGGGGCAAGCAGCTCTCCTGTTTCCATTTTAGTATCAGTCCACTGTGGACTGACGCATGAGGTAAAATAAACCTTGCTTCCTTTATGTTGTTGGTATCAAGTATTTTGTCCCAGTGACAGGAAAAGTGACAGATTTTGATGATTTTAAGCATCCAATATAGGAAGTCTCCTCAAAGCCTAAGTTTCCTAGTCAGTAAAACACAGCTGTGACATCAATTGCCTGTTCATGGGCTCAGTGAAATAAAGTAGCTATGGTTTATCTTGACTGGCTTGAGACACCCTGAGGATGAATACAGTTGGCTTCTGGGTGTGGTGGCTGGTTCCTGGAGGCAAGGCCTTGGGGACTTTGCCAGTCCCTCGTCCTTCCTCCCCTGCTCTCTGCTTCTCAGCCAGAACAAAGCATTCAGTTTGCTTCTACTATGCCTGTCCATGGTCATGATCAGCTGTGGCTCAGCCGCAGAGCGAGAGAGCCAGCAGAGGACAGACAGACACCTCTAGATCTTCAGCAACCTAAGCGTTTCCTGTGTGAAGTTGTGAATGTGAAGGTGCCACACATAGTGGGTATCCAGAGGCCCCAGCACCCCGGAAGGCACTGTGTGAGGCACAAGGCAGCTGTGCCCTTGAACACTTTGAGGTCATGAAAATGTGGCTTTGGATTCCGTTTCTTTCATTTATTAATCTAACCTTGGGCACATCAGCCTCACTGAGCCTCATTTTTCTCTGGGAATATAAATGTGCTCTGGTGCTGCAGAGCTGTTAGGAGGAACAGAGAGGGCACCTGAGAGGTACCTGACACAATTCCTGGCACAACAGCAACCGCATTCAGCAACAACGGCGCCCTGGCTGTTCACAGTACTCGGTGCAGTTACTGTCGTGACTACAATTTCTACTCCTCAGCAGGGTGTGAATCAGAAATTCGTCTCCGTCTCTTTCTTGTCTCCCAAGCGTTACTCCTGTCTCCTCAGGCTACGGGGGCTGGTCTCTTTCAGTCCCCTACTTCAGTCTTGCTGTAGTGGGATCCACCTGCAGCCCAGACATATTAACTGCCATCCTGAGAGCGTCTTGCTTTCCTTAGCAATGTTGAAATGCACCTTGTGTGTTCCCTATGCCCATAAGCGTGCTGAATCTCGTACTCTCCCATGGACATAGACCACCACTACTGGGCCAAAGAACTGCAAGTGTTTCTACCAGGGTTACTTGGGGTCATAATATTCATTCATTTTACTGAAATGAAGTTTCACCTCTATTTCTAACAGGAATCAGTGTTTGAATGAAGAAAAAGTCAAGCGCGAGGAAATCAATGATGTAGTAATTTCGGAAAACAGCAATAAAGAAAACAGTATAAAAGTGGAGAGTTTGGCCTCTGCATACTGAATAGGCATCGCTAGGAACAACTGCACCAACTGCCAGCACTCAGCCGGGCCCAGCCTGGCTCCGTCCCAGCCAGCCTCCTCCACGCCCTAAAATCAGAAAACTCTGAGGCAGTGAGATGTGTGCAGCTTCCTAAGCTACTCGGGTAGCAGCTGAGATGAGAGCTGACATTTTTCAAAGACAGAGAGGGGAAAAGGTGAGGAGCCAGCCTACCACATAGATAGCAGTCGAGCTGAATCTATGATTCCAACTCAGATATGCGCCTCGGTTGCCAAGATAGCTGTGTCTGCGATATCTTGGGAAGGAACAGCTTCCTGGATTGATGGGCCAGACGTGGGGGTTTGTGAATTTAAAAGCAGCCCCAGCAGCCTGCCTGCCCCAGACGTGGGAAAACGTCTGTCTTGACCTGTACACTCAGACAGCAGTTAAGAGACCACACTAGAGCCAAAATGTTCCGATTTGGAAGCTAAATGTTGGCTTGATTCTTACTTGGCGTTTTAGTCCTGTGCCCACACCTGACTTTGAATCCAGTTTCCATGTCTTTTTATACCTTTCGTTGTTTGTAAATTGCTTTGAAGACAAAGTTAGGGATTGCCGATGGGTAAATCCCTCCCGCAGCTAGTGCAGAGCTTTGCATATAGTACCATGTTCATGAAACGTTTCCAAAGCTGGTCAGTGGGATAAGTGATGCTTCTGAAGTCGAGAAGCTAGAGTTCATGATTTTGCTAAGTATGGTGGAGTTCTTCTGAATTTTATGTACACAGAAGCCATCCAGGGTGCACCCAGAAGGCCATGGCTTTGGTGTCAGGCTGCCCTAGGGTTCCGTTTCTGTCCAGCCACTCTTCTCCAAGTTGTGTGGCGAGATGGTTTTGCCATGTGAGTATATTTGTACGCTCATTCTGAGCTGCCTGTCTCCCCGTCTTAGCCTTCACTTCTTGGGCATTGAGACCAAAAATGCTGCCAGGTGTTGTGACCATCCTAGGTTCTTGGTATCCAGGACAAAGAACTGAACAGGATGCAGAAGTAGGAGTGAAAACATAGCTTTATTAATCAGGATCTGCTCCTCAGGTGGGAGTGGGCCAGTGACGCAGGCCCTGGAGAGGGCAGGAGTCAGTGCCTTGATATGGGTTCTGGAAGAACGGGGGGCTCTTTGAAGGGTAACAGCAATTCACTGCCCCTGTCTGTTCCCACCTGTCTGTCGGAGGGGGAATCTTGTCTCTTATGGGCCTTTCACAATCGGTCATATTACCCAAAGCCCATGGGAGGGAGATGGTAAAAACACAATGCAAATGAGATTGTAATTAATTATAATTGACAGCTAACAGGAAGTAGTAAGGTCTTTCTCAAATAGAAAGAGAACCAAGCAAGGGAGGCGGAGGGAGAAGGGAAGAAGGAATTCAGATGTTCCATGTACATGCACTTAGGCCACAGAAGGGGGGCAAACATTCTGTGCTACAAACATGCACTATGAAACAGATTAATTACAATTGAGTTGGGGTCCCTTCTGGGTGTCTGAGATATTTTGTACTGCCTGTGTCTCCCAAGTGTGGCTTAATCCGTATAGGTGGGTGCTCTGAGGGCTAATCATTGGCCCCTGGAGCCCAGAGCAGACAGGTGCCTTCTTGTCTTTCCCAGCTGTGGTCTAGCTGTCAGAGCTGGGCGCCCTCTGTGGTTTTTAGAGAGCAGGTTGTATTTCTCTCTGCACTCAGGACCCCCCATCCAGGCATTTCTCCTACTGCCTGTCACAGTCAGGTAGCTGCCTTCTACACTAATCCTGGCACCTGCCTGGAGACCTTTGCTCTAAGTAAGCCTGTGCGTGCGTGTGTGTGCGCGCATGTGTGTGTGCCCCTCAGAGTCCTAGGCAGACTGCACGGGACTCTTGTTAAACAGCCTTCAGAGTTTCTGGCATATGGTAGGTCCTTATTAAACAATAGCTATTAATAATAATAATACTATCTTCACTGACCACTTTGGGTTTCAGTGACAATTTTTACTTCCACGTTGACCAAATCCAAGCAAATGTTGCAGGTTTGACTTGAATACTGATGTCATTGTTCCTGCCTTGTTGAGGCTGAATTGCATTTTGAGCATCTGATCAAAGTCTTTCGAATTTTTTATTTAAATTATTAAGACAACCCACCCAGCACATGATTTAATCTGGTTCCCCGGGGTTCTTGTGGAATAATAATGGCCACCCCAAGCCTTGCCCTCTCTGGGCCACTTTGCAACCACTCCTTCGCATCCTCTTCACGTTAGCCAGGATTTACCTCACGCTTCCACAGACAGAGGAACTACGGCTCGGGCTAGGACACTTGCTCTGGTCCTGGCAGAGGGATGGTGGCAGAGGCATGATTTTACCAGGGCTCCAACTTCAAGGGACAGCCCATCTGGACTATCTGCAGCCAGTCTAGAGGAGGGGCCTCACTCTGGAATTCCCCAGGGGCAAGGGCCTCACCAGAGCCAGCGGAGAGGCTGGGACCCCTCTGCAGCCCTTTCCGCCAGGCTAGCACTGCTGCATTTTAACCCTGTGCAGAAACAGAGTAGTAAATTATTCATTTTGAAAGTCAGATAATGCAGCAGATGCATCCTGCCTCAGGATGCCCAACAAAGCCTGGAGAATAGGCCCTGAATGCCAGGAGACAGCCTTGTTCATCTTCCGTCCTCTTCCACTCTGCACAGCCCTCTGCGTCCCTTTGGCATCTTCTTCTCTGTTCCTTCCCTCCCTGAGCAAGCGTGAATGTGGTTAGGGCCTAATGGAGCCAGTGCCCGGGCAGACGCTCCCGGCGGGTTTGAGTCTCCATAGCTCCTCTCTGGTGCCTGCTGAGTTTGGAAGAGCTGGGAAGCAAACCGCCATCTCCCTCGTGCACAGGTCTGAAGGAATGGTGTGGAGAAGACTCACAGTGGCCTCTGCCCTCTTCTTGCCCGCACTGTGGAGCCTGTGAGCCTTCAGGCTCCGTGCTTGGCTAACTGTGCTCAGATAGGTGTCTGATGCTTTTCCTCCAGGAGCTCACAGCCGGATGGAGAAGGCAGGCATGCCGAACAGGCTCCACACCATCAGAGTGCAAGCCAAGCACAGGCTTAGCGTCAGACCTTGGCAGCTTCACGCAAAGCTTTGGAGAAGGTGTTGAAGTCTCTGCTAAGAACAAGCTTGCAGGTCTCACACTGTCAGTCCTGCCATTACCAGGAATTATTTCCATCCTGGGCTATGGAGGGAGCAGAGTTAACGGGAATAACATGGAAGAGGCGTGTCCTGGGCTGCTGGACAATGGCACAGGCTTGGGGGAGGCCCTGGGCTCTCGCAGACTCAGTTTCTCTATCTTCAGGAGAGGAAGGCCAGAGAAGGCAATTAACACAGCTCCTTTGCCCACTTTAACGCTTTATGACTCAATGCAATAAATGTTCCTGAAAGAATAGCTGTCCCCGAACACCCAGGCCTGTGCCATTTACGTCACCCTGGGCACTGGGGTGGCTGGACACAGGATCTGCATGGCCACTGCTCCTGTGGAATTAGCGAGCTGGGCCACGCACGGGATGAAGTCTGCAGTTCCAGACCAAGTGACCACTGGCGAGTGACTTCTACAGAGCCGTTGGACTGTCTTGCACAGTCTGAGCCTGCCCGGACTTGTGTGCCTCCGACCTGATCTCTCCTGTACTGGTTAGCAAAACTGTGTCCTTCGGTCTGAGCATCTTCTTGGTGGCATTTGTCTGTGTGTCACCAGGGCTGCATGCAGGACAGGCCCCAAGAGAACACGGGGTACTGCCATGTCATCGCACGCTGTTGGGCTGCTTTCTGGGGTCCTCTTCATGGCCCATGGAGTGCAGGGCACCTGGCTGATCAGAAAGGACCAGCAAGCAAGGATGAGGTAGAGGCCCCTGCCCGGACCCAGGAAGAGTGGGGCAGTGGTTGTGCAGCAGTGTCAGGTCAGATGGGGATCTCAGCCCTGAGAAAGCAGGACTGACATAAAGGCCCCGCTCTTCCTGCAGCAAGCAGAGCGTGCTCTGCAGAGCAGCAGCTGCCCCGCGGTGCCCGAAGCCTTTCCTCCTGACTGGGGGCTTCAGCAAGGAAGAGCCTGGCTCCTGAGGGAGAGCGGCTGCACTGTGAGCAATTGCTCAAATACAGGCTTAGGGACACTCAGCGCTGAGGGCTCAGTCACATGACCGGCACTCAGATGACTGCAGGGAGGGAAAGGGAGGGGAAGAGCCATTGGGGACGGTGCCTCTGCGTCTTCGGAGGTGGTGATTCCCAAAGTTATGACACCGACTGCTTTGAGGAGAGAGAACTGTGGCGGTCGGGTTTCCACTGTGCATTTTCCTCATAAGTTCTCCAGCAAAATTGTCAGCGTTTCATGATTGTGGCCTGAAAAGTTACCCACATAGGTTATCTGGTTTAAAAAGCACATTTAAAAGACAGCTCTGTTCAATGACCCATTCAAGGTCAACCTGCAAGGGAGCACCACGCATTCCAATTCTTTCAGCCTGTGTCACAAGCCCGGCTGTTTGTTACTCTATTTTTATATTTTCTGGAACTTCCAATTAGCCTACAGCAGCCTTCTGTTTTGTGGGGGAAATATAAATTGGTCAATCCATCAACTGAGAAGTTCAGAGCAGGGCTAGCCAGTCCCCATAGATGAGAGCAGGAGAGTCTAGTCCCGGCTCTCATCCCCAGCCCATACTCCCCTTTCTGGCTGGCTCAGTGCCCGGTGGAGCACTAGTCACAGAGCAGGGGAATCTGCAGGACACAGAGCAGGCTTGAGCAGAGGTGGGGGCCCTGTTTCTGGGGTAAGGAGCGTCTAGCACCCCATGCGGTGCTTCTGCAAAACTGCTACATCAGAGCTTTGTGACCAAGGCCTTGGACACTGGCTCTCGTGGGCAGTGACAGTGACATCCAGTGGAGGCAGGAGTGAATGAAGCATGCAGGTCAGGCTCTGTGCAGAGGATTGTTGATTTCCAGAGGTCCATTTGGAACCTGCGCATTTGTTTTCACCCTGTGCCCTTTTGCTCTTGCCTACATATGTTTCCAGTGGCCTCCCTGCCTAAGAAATTTAGTTCTTTACAGAGAGCAGGTCAGCTTCTAGGATTAGCTACTCTGCTGTCCTTCTGGCAGCAGGGGACAAGGCAGAGGGTAGGGATTTGAGAAGCACCGACTGCATGGAGCACCTTGTGTGCTGAAGATATACACCATCTGTGTACATCCTGAAAATTCAGTGGCTGATACAGCGATGAGGGCAGCGGGCACCTGTGAGCACAACAATGAGGTCTCTGACCCATGATGCCAGGCAGGGGGCACCAGGACTGAATCCTCAGGGGACGAGCTAGATGAGGAGAATGAGGGGACCAGGTGATAGCAGGAACCGAGGGTGAAACTAGATGGTGGCAATGTGAGGTGGGTGAAGAGTTCAGAACTCTGGGAAGACTTGTCTCGCTTAGAGAAGAAAGCAGATTCCAGTCTCTGCTTTCCCCATGAAGATGGTGACCTTGGAGGGTGATTCACCAGAAAGACTGGCCTTGACCTCTGTGTCTCCACTGAGGTCAGCCTACTTGTGTTTTGAGGGGGATATCCTGCGTTAGCGACTCCAGTACTTGAGCACAACAACAAAAAAACTAGTCCTTTGCATCTGTCCAAACCCATGATGCATTTGTTTGCAATTGTGGCAAAACATGCTAAACACAATGTGCACCCTTGGGGTCATTCTTAAATGTACAGTTAGTGTTGTTCAGTGCACTCAAGTTGTTGCACACCCATGGCATGGTCCTCCTCTAGAATTTGCCTTGACTCCAAACTGAAACTCTGGATCATTAAACTGTTAGTTCCCACTCCCCAGCCCCATTATTCCTGAACACTTAGATTCTTCTGGCTGCCCTATAAGAAGTCCCAGAATGCTTTGCAGCAGCACAAGCCAGATGGACCTCTCCACCTGAGTAGAACCATCAAGAGGGGGCGCTTCTGTCAAGGCACAGCAGTCAGCCTCTGGGTTTTTGCCCTCTGGACATCTGGGAGCTGGTTTGGGTTTCTTTGCCCAACCTGGAGCACAGAGTCCTGAAGGTTGGCTCAAGCCACGACAAGGTTTCGGGATCCATTGTGACCATCTGGACCAAACTCAGCAAGAGAGACATTCAAATAATGGTGGGGAAGGCAAAGGGCAAGAAGGGTGTGGTCTGAGGGCCACTGGGGACAACGTCAGCTGTCCAGGCCTCTGCAGCAGCTCCATCCCGTTCTCTCTCCCACACACTCACTGGTTGTGTCACATAATCCCACCAAAGCTGAAGTCCTTTCAGCTTCCCAGACACTGCTGAACAAGCGAGGCTGCTCTTGAGGTCAGTTTGGGGCTAATGTTTGGTAGTGGCCACCGTGTTTCCCAGATGGCATAAATCACATGAAATAGAAAACCTAGGCCCTGAACATGTCTGTCCTAAACCCTCACCTGGACCCTCCCACCAGGCTGAAGCTTCCTGTTCCTGCTCATCCTGCTTTGCTGGCCCAGCTCCAGCCGAGTAATTACGTTCTCCCTCACCCAAATCCCCCTGGCCACGTCAGCCCTTTCATGTGTCTTCTTGAAATCTCTAGTTTTTATCACACTTTATTCTTGACACCACATTTTCCTGAGAAGATTTTTCTTCTGAGGAAGGCAGTAGAAAGGGTGGCCCCTGGCACTGCACATTATCTGCAAAAGAATCCAAGAAGGTAGGAGTGGTGAAGTGACTTATTCCCAAGCAGGACCTTGGAGAATAGTAGGCCTTATGAGGTACCATCGCCTCCCTGAAGGAGATGCATAATTAAACTTACAGTGCTCATTTTCTTCATGGTTTAAGCTTCTGTACCCCTCTAGCATTAGTCTCCTATTTGTTACTCTTCTGTCGAGTGATTCTCACAGGGCCCCCTCCTGCTCCCTTAATGCACCCCCAACCCCATTTCCTATTCTTGTCTTGGATCCCAAAAGGCACATTGATCCATTGCTGAGTGTTAGGTCCTATGCCTTACTTTGGGACCAAGAGATGACAGTGACTTTAAAAAGTATTTGGATCCAAGAGCCGGGGAGATATCTCAGTGGTTTAAGTTTCCTGCCTCGAAGTACAAGGGCCTAAGTTTGATCTCCAATACCAAAAAACCCCAAATGACTTGGATCCAAAATTTAGTACAATAAACCAGTAGTTGTTCTGTAATTGCATTCTAAGTATTACCCGCCCCTCCAGATTGTTGATAAGTACCTGTGTCACTTCCAGCCACAAGACCTTGGAGATGTTAGCTAATGTGTGCTTCACGCTCCTCCCCATAGATGGAGGAGGATGATTTAAATGGTTGTATCACTAGACTGTTGCGGTGGCTACACGTGAGTGCACTGAAAGCCATTGTGGTTACCAGGGGAGCATCTGCGAAGCCCGCACACTGTGGCATTTATCTAGGGGATAATGCAATGCTCAAGACATTGAAAGGAGATCGAGCTACCTTGACAGTGAGGCAGTGGTAGCTGCCCTCAGCGTGCTCTTGGTCCAGTGAAGGACCTGGGTGTCCCTCTTCATTGCTATAATTTTGACACCTTGGCCCAAGTCTTTTGAGGAGAGTGGGCAGCCAACAGACACTGGCCACTAAGTGTACAGATTCAAATTGAGTATGTGAAGGGGAACACGTCCCCAGAGCCACTGAGGACAGCGCCACAGAGAAGTCTGCATAGAATCTAGGTCTTAGAAGATGGTTATGATTTCAGTAGACAGTAATGTGAATTCCTATCATCTTGGTTAGTGAAAGTCTGTATCATTTCTAATTTTTTATTATTCTTATAAACAAATAAATAAATATTGAACCTCGTTGAACTGTGTTTCCTCAACTTTTCAGGGTTGCAGTACATGAAGAAAATGATAACCTTGAAATAGGACACTGGCCACAGCAATTAACCAGAGATTCTAGCCAGCCCTCAACAAATTTGGCTGTTTTGAAGACTGAAAGAATCGATACTTGGGGCACGGAGATAACTATTTGCATTTCCCCTTTTGGAAGCTCTATCCCAGAATATACTCCTGAAGAGGTCAGGGATCTGGGGCCCCTCGGGCAGCTATGAGTTCCCTACACCTAGTACAGTCCGTGTGTACTTACTACATGGGAACAAAGGGGCACCCAAGAACAAGGCCCAGAACCCATGATGTGAAAGGGGAGAAGTCTGGGCTGGCTCACATTCCTGGGAGATGCGGTCCACAGTCAGCTGGCACCCACGCAGAAACACCAGGGCAGCAGGGTGTGTCAGAGCGAGCACGCTCAGCTCACAGCAGCCCGTGAGCAGGAAGGAAACTTCCAGGGAGCAGGGGCTGGGAGTGTGTTACCCTCTGTCAACCTCCCTGGCAACCTGGGCACGCCCAGAAGTGTGTTCCACAGATGTCCTGGGCGTTTCTTAATCCAGTCACGGGGACGGTGCAATAGACACTCGCAAGCCTTCTGTGCCTGTTCCTCGATCTACTGGACAAGATACTTGAGCCATTGTGTCAGCCCCACACATTTCTAGTACGTTACAATCCTCTCAAACTCTTCAAACCCTGCTGCAGGAGCAGAGCCTCAGCCCTGACCCTCTTCTACCCCATTGTGTGGTGAGACGCTGCTGTCTTGCTGTAGATCTCCTTCATGCTTTGAAAAATTTGAGCTGATGTTCTGTTAGAGTACAGTACACAAGGCCTTAGAGTCTAAGGTAGAGCAGCCTGTCTTAGTTACTCTTCTCTCGTTGCTGGGACAAATACCCGACACTCAAAATGAAG
>NDGM010645591.1:0-11340 GCA_002564305.1 Octomys mimax
GGCTGCTGTGCTCCACTTCTTTCTGCTGCAGCCGTTAGAGTTGAACCTTTTGTGTCTCTCTGGTAAGATGTTCTGCTCCTGAATCAGCTGGGTGGGGCTTGCCTCTAGCCTCATTGAAGGGAGTTCTGCTGAAGGGTTCCTCGCTGGGCCTGCGCTCTGTGTCAAATGAAGATCCGCGGGCCCCCGGTAGTCTCACTCACTTGCTGGGCCTGTGGTCTGGGTCTTTTCAGGATCCCACGGCCCCAGGCAGTCTCACTCCCCAGAAAGTTCTTAAACAACCAAGTAACACAATTGTGTTTAATCTTCTGCACTTGCTTTTGTGGCATTTAATTCTGTTTATAAAATACCAAGAGCCCACCTACTTAAATGATGTGGAATTAGGTGTATTAAATAAGTACTAAATAAGTAAGAGAAACTTTGCTTGATTCCACCTGTCCACTGTAAGCATTTCAACACCTATGACTGAAAAAGCAAAGTGAACATAATTTTCTGGAAGAAAATGTGAGGCCTACGTCCCTGTCACTTACCCAAGAAGAAAGATAAATTATGTTTAAGGTTCCTATGGGGTATGCAACAATCAGGCTTGTTACAGTCTGAATTTTGTTCCCAGGATCTGGTGGGCTTCCCTCTGCACACAAACTGCCTGTGAAATATGAAACTGTAATATTTCCCTTGCTTACCTCTTATTAATTTTTTGGTGTGATATGTCAGATCCTGGTTTACTGTATATTGCAGCTTCTTAGTATGTACTTTTATATACTTTTTTCTACTGTTCTTCATTATACTAATCCTGATCTTATAGAATACACTGTAAGTACTAGGTAAAAAAATAGTTACCCTGTTTTCCCAATCTTAACGTTTCTTGAATTCTAAATTTCCAGTCTTCTGATTTCTGAAAGATCTTTGAATGCATTTGATTCATCTAATTAATTTTATTTTAGAAAGTAGAATTGTCAAGATTTTCAGGATTTGAATTCCTCATGTCATCTTGACTTCATATTTCTTCTGGTCCTAAATCTTTGTCAGTGGAGGAAAAAATGGCAATAAAAATTAAATTAAAAAACAAGTCTTTTGTTACTGGAAGGTTTAAAAAGGATTAAAAGGTTTTTATTGGAATCTCTCTCTATTCATTAGCTGCATTGGGGGAGACACTAGAAAAATCAATGTTTGACTTTTACTTTAACCTTAAAATGTCATTAAATTCCACACATGAAAAGGTTGATGCAAACACCCTTTTTACTTAATTGACAACACTTCCACTCTCTGTAGCATTTTGTAAAAGAAAGGAAGCCTGTGTGAAAAGTGTAAAAAAGGTCAAAATACAACTTGAAATATTTATTGTTTAGACGGGAGGTCTTTATGAGTGCAGACAGATTTAATAATTAATTTTTCCACTTTCTGTTTGAAACTCACCATTATTTTTACAGACACTGGAATGAGTTCACTTCAGACTCACCTGCATAATTCATATTTGGCCATTAATGTGCTGTCCTGCCATTGACAGTTACCCAGTAACATTTCACCTGTTTTCATCATGCTGCTAACCAGAAAGATACAAGAGTTTTTGTTCTAAATATGTTTCCTCATCCCAATCATTCATCATAGTTATACTAAGGCAGACAACTAAATAATGCAGAAGAGAAAGCTGGCTTGTGGACAGAGCGTTGACTAAAATTAGTAGCATTGTCATGCTTAGTGAAGAATACAATTTAATCCTTATAGCTGTGAAAAATAAATCCAGCTTCTAAGATGTCTACTAAAAAGCATCCAGTTCTCCGCCTCATACTGACATGTGACTGCGGGGAAGCTAAGAGCCATTAGGTTCAAGGCTTGGTTTCCTGTCACCAGCACCTCAGGCAATTCCTAGGTTTTGATAGGGGCATTTTTAAAAATCTAACTCAGACAAGTTTTGCTGGCAATGTATTGCAGGAACACATTTATATTCTAAAAATACATTTCTCTATTTTTGTTAGAATGTCAGAAGATAGACTATGATACAGAGCTACTTTTAGACATGCTGAAAGCTAAATTTTGCCATTTACCAAATCTACAAATATCCTGTGGAACTGTCGTTGGCATTTGTAGCAGCCGTTTCCTGCTTGCCAAATGTGTGCACGTGTAGGACGTTTATGCCATATAAGAATGCACGGGTGAGAGAAGACAGATTTCTCCAAAGTCTGCGATGTTCTCTGTGAATCAGGAATGCTGGAAATAAGAGACGAGGGGAAGTTATGAGGCTTGCAGTGAGGCATTTCTGCTGAGAAAAGCCAGATCTACAGCGGGCTGCAACCTTGCCAAGTTATTCAGTCTTTCTGAACAATTTTCTCACCTGCAGAAGGTATAAATGTGCCCCCTGGGAGACTATAAGGACCACAAGAATTAATGTTATGAGTGTGTATTATAAAGTATAATATATAAAAAAATAAAATAAAATATGCCAAACAAAACCCCAACCAACCAATAGTGGATGTTCAATGTTTGGTGAGTTGTGTGCCTTTTCTAACAGTCACAGTAATATAGCAAAGTTGGTTACATTAAAACTTTATGTCATTGACAAACTGATGCACAATAAATTTTAATAATACTGCAGGGGGAAAAGAACCCTACAAACTCTGGCATGGAGAAATTAAAAACAGTCTAAGGCTGGGGAGATAGCTCAGTAGAAAAAGCGCTTCCCTAGCAAGCACAAGGGCCTGAGGTCAATCCCCAGTTGGGCAAAAAAATAAAAAATAAAAACAGTCTGTCTGGAGAGAACCTCAAATTTGAGGAAGGATAACTAAAAAGTAGGGAAGCAAACTGCTCATATTTTAAATTTGCCTGTTACAAAAGTAATGGTATCTAAAGCAAAAACATAGAATAAGGACTTATTTTTTTTGATAGTTCACAGTAAAAAATCATCTCTCTGTAGCATACTTTCATAGAAAATACAGGCTATGGTGAGTTTTTGCATTGTGGAAAGTTGGGAAAGGTGACTGTGGAATCTTGAAGGCAGAATTTGTCAGGCTGAGTCCTGGCTCCCACCTTAGGGGAGGAACTGTAGTGGGAGAGTCTGTCGCAGCTGAGACCTAGTGCCCGGATGGAGACATGGGCGGATGGCCCACTTGCCTTCTGTTATGCTGTTAGGTGGCACGTGGACCCACAAAGCCACCGCATAGTTCAATTCTAAGCTTCCTTTTTCCTCTGAAAACATGTAATGGAAATGGTTTACTGATCAGTGTATCCACCAGTTCAGGGCCTTCCTTCATCCAGATCACTGATGAGGAACAGAATTGCTAGGGGCAACTCAATATCTGGCTATGTCAGAGAAATCTGGAATATCAGCTCTGATCCCAGTGAACTGGAGTAAAATTCCTTAAACGCACTAGAGATTTAGAATGCTAATTATGGTTGGCAATTCCAAGGAAAAAAAACAAAGCAAAAAACTTATTGACAGGAACTGCCATGGTACTTGAATAAAAGGGAAGAAGATAATCTTGCATAAGGCTATAATTTGAAACATGGAAATCGATTAAATATTTAAAGATCAGTAATTATCACGTCTTTCACTCTCGAATGCCAGACATCTGCTTTTCTAGCCTGACTATTCCATGTTTAGATAATGTGGCAGTTGTAGTTAGACCGGAATTTGTTTTTACTTACTATATTGTGTTTCTATTAAAAGATTAAATCACCTCATTTACTTTTCACATTAGGAAACCAGAAAACAAGTAAGACAAAAGAAGTTTTCCATATTCCATTGCTAAGTGAGTAATGACTACTGTTAATTTAAACTAAAAAATGGCTTAAGAGATGAATCAGCCAATTTTTTTATTTTTATTTTTTAGAGAATGCAAAATAGTGACAGAAACAAACAGCATTAGAAATGATACAAAATTTTACTAAACAAAGTGAAACCATTCAATAATGGTCGCTGCATTACATCAATCAGCTAATTCAAGCGAACACTTTAAAAAAGAAAAATAAACCAGGTATGGGGGCACATGCCCATAATCCCAGCTCCTTGTGAGGCCAACACAGGAGCGTGGTAAGTTTTAGCCTAGACTATGTGATTTGGGGAGATCCTGTCTCTGAGTGAAACCAAAGAGAGGCGGAACATAGCTCAGAGGTGAGGTGCACACCCAGCATGAGTGAGGCCCTTGGTTCTGTGCACAGCACCTCAAAAATAAGCACAAGAAATAAGAGGAAAGGCAGGTGGAGGCACAGGGAATCTGTGCAGTCATGAGAGAAGTGTGGACACTCCTGTCTGTGTGAAGCTACAGAATTTAACTTTCTGAGTTGGATGATGGTACTGCACTCATAGTCTATAGCTAGAGTCCATCCTCGGCTTAGAAGGACATATTGAATTTTATAGATGAACCGATAAGGTGTTTGGATTTTGCTTCAGAATAATCCAATAAGGGCCAGCAAGATAGCTCAGCCAATTTAGCACCTGCTTAGGCAAGTGCAGGGATCGGAGTTTGAACCCCAGCACCACAAGCTGCACTGGCCCCGCCCCCCGGACACACTGAGCTGACCACCAAGACTGGGCAAGGTGTGCATGCCTGTAATCACAGTGCTGGGGAGGCTGAAAACAAGAGGATCACTATGTGTCTGAACTGCGTAGTGAGACCTTGAACAAAATACATGAATAATAATAATAATCTAAGGGCAGATTACAGTGAAAAAAGTATAGAAGATGTAGTATTAGACATGAATTCTTGATTATGAAACTCAAGTAGCATACCCAATATCACACTGCTTGTCCAAAAGTGTTCTAAATGCTTCCACTACTGTGAGCTGCATCCACTTCAGGAAACCAAGTGGACCTGGCTTGCAGCCAGTCGCCTCATTTTTTCATGCTTTAGGGGAATTCGATCCATTCATTGGTACTCCCAGGCACCATAGTCACCAAGGAAGCGAGTGCCAAGTGAGAGACCTTAGATGCATTATGGGAAATAACAGATCAAGGACAAAAAATAACTTTGCCAACTCCTCTTGGGAGTGGAAAATACAAATTAGCACAGAATGGGGAGTGGACACATCGCCATGAGATTTGAGCCCAGGATTTGAAGCAGTGTCCCACAAGGCCTTGAACATATGTTTATAAAGGCTGATAGTTTCAGGGCTCTGATAGGTTTCAATCTCGTGTTTTCCAGTTGGTGGTTTATAGGGCTGAGGGGTCAAGGCTAGAGCTGCAGCTCTTATTTTCCAGCACCTCCTCTTTCTCTCTTCAGCAATTTATAATCAGATTCCTCAGCACTATTTGGCCTTGTCTGATGTTAGCAACTCATAAATTTCATGATATGCTAAAAATAATTAAATTTATTGACAATAGTGCTCCTATTTTATTAAATATGGAGATAACGTTGTGGAAGAAAGTTTTATTCATAGGTATTACCATTGTATCAACACGTAAAGAAGCAGCATCACTAAGGTGCAAAAGTAATCTTGATTTCTTTCCACGCAATGGAATCTTTCAGTGAAAACATATGAATTCTCATGAATATTGCATTTTTAAAAAAAAAAAACCAATATACTGTAAAGCAAATTAAAAGGTGAACTGTTTATCTTATATAAATATACTTTTTAAAGTTACCATTTGCCTTTTATCTTGTGACACACACCATGTTAAGTGTAATCATAAATTAGCAGATAATTTCTATTCGAAAAGCATGCCATCCATGACCCTAAATTAAGTGAAAGGAGAACGTACAGAAAGGGAACAAAGAGAACTGGGGTTTGTCATGGCTTGACTGCATTTTCCTAGGTAGAAGTGTAGGTAATGTTCTGCGCATCACACCCACTTAGCTTTAAAGGGAGCCCCTCTTACAGGTGAAGCCTTGCTTAGCTCTCCCTGCGTTGCAAGGAGGCCGCTTATCCTTGCGCTTGTCTCTACCGGCTTCACTAAAATCTCAGACGCTTGCTGCAGCAGGAAAGGCAAAAGAAGCCCCGTCCTGCCCCCGGATCTCACAGAACGTCTCAGGAGTAGTGCTCTGGAGCACAGCGCTCCGGGCGCTGCGGTGCACACCTGGCCATTCCAGAAATTAGGGGGAGGGACCCAGAGAAATGAAACTGTCATCTGTGATAGGGTCGGAACGAACCTCGGACTCTATCTGACACCCTTCCCAGGACCTCTGGTTGAAGGCAGCTGCCACTTACTCTTATTTTAGTGATAATGATTTGGGTTCAGATTCTCAACAAGTTTATAATTATCAAAGCACCATACACATCTGACATAGTTGATGGCTCGAATTTGAGATTTAGAGAATTTCGTGGCCAAGGGACACCACACGGTGTAATGTGATGGCATTGGGCAAGGCTCCAGAGTTATCCCCCCCCCGGGGTGCAGGGCCACCTGCTGCAGTGGACTGGGACTGGAGGGGGGTACAAGGGCTGTGCAGAGAAACCAGACCACACATGAGGGCGACTAGATGACTCCCTCACATTTCACGACTGGAGAAGTCCTCCTCATCTTTAAGCTGAAACTAGAGTCCTATGAAGGCCCCACAGAGATTTGAGGAGGAGGAACGGCAGGTGAATCAATAAATTTAAAGTCCTCTGAGACATTAGGATGTAACTGCTAACTAGTGTTCTATGACATGAAGTCATAAAAGCTGCAGATTCTATCTAATGTGAGTTAATAAACCAGCTTGGGGTTTGAAATAAACGAAATGTGATTCTATTAGAGGATAGGAAAGTGATTCTGCTTTTTAGGTTTTACTTTAAAAAAAAAAAAAAATGACTGAAAGGCTCTGTAAATAAGCGGGCTTTACATGCTGCAAAAGGAGTGGAAAAGCAGAAACGGTGGGACCTTCGGAAGCCCTTCGCAGTGTCCAGGCAAGCGGTGGCAACAGCTGAATTGGACAGTGAGAGAGAGGTGAACAGATTGGAATTAAGTGGATGGCACTTTCTAAAGGACAGAATGGGACAAGGTTAGTCTAATGTAAAGAAATCCATAGTCAAAATCACCCGTAGGGGTTTGACTCCAAAACCTGAATAGGTGTGAGCGTGTTTGGCACGGAAACTTGTAACTGTGATTAGGCCCCATGTGTGTGCCCGATTAGATAGCGAGCTGGGCACAGGACCCAGCAGGGTTAGAGAGCAGGAGCTGCCGAGAGCAGAGGCGGATGGTTCTGATGGTAAGCAGACTTGTGAGCGTTAGCGCCCTGAGCAACGGGCGAGGAGAAAGCGCACAGCGCGCTCATGCTTTCTGGGCTGCTGTGGCAAATTTTCACAAACTGGGGAGCACAGATTTATTATTTGACAGTTGTAAGGTTATAGACACCTAATATGGGTCTCGTTGGAATAAAATCAGGATTTCAGCCCACTCAGTGCTCCTCCCTGAAGGCCTCAGATTGAGTGTCTGTTTCCTTGTGTTCCTATGTTCCGCCTTCCATACGCTCCCGTTTTCTAGCTCATTACCCTCTTCCTTTCTATTCAAACCAACTGGGATGACTCTTTCCTCATCGTCATCAACAAGAAGTGTTCTCTCACTGAAGGGACCATATGGTTAGACTGGACCCATCTGAATGATCCAGGATAGTCTGTTGCTCTAAAGGACGGTACTTAGAACCACACCTGCAAAGTCTTTCTGCATTATAAAATAATGTATTTACTGCTTCCGAGGATTAGGGTACATACAAGTTTAGAAGCAAATATCCTGCCTACCACAGAGGGGAAGTATAATATAAGATACAGGGTCAAGGGAGTTTATTTGATTTAAAATCAAGTAGAAAATATTCAATATTCAGAAATATAATGCAAATAGATTTGTTAGGAATGTATTGTGTATGTGTCTAAGATTCGATGTCAGCCAAAAGTAAAAAATCAAGGGCCAGCCAGATAGCTCAGTGGACTAAAGCACCTGCTTAGGCAGGCGCAGGGACTGGGATTCAGTCACCAGTGTGCAGGGCCAGCCCCGCCCCCGGCACGCTAAGACTGTGGCTGAGGCTGGGCGTGGTGCTGTGTGCCTGTATTCCCAGTCCTTGGGAGGCTGAAACCAGGAGAATCACTGTGAGTCCAGTCTGTGTAGTGAGACCCTGTAGACCCTGTACTCAATACAGGAAAAGAAGTAAAAGATCAGAAAAAGTCTTTAATTACAGAGAACAATATATATTACATTCCTGTTCTTAAGTTACCTAGCAAAGTAACAATCCGTGATATTTTTCAGTTTGCTTTTGCTCAAACATGATCAAACTTTCAAATACTTTAAGAGATGGAAGTGCGGTTTAATAGCATAGCTAAAAAGACTGACAGTCGATACTCAGTATAAACAAATCATTGCTCTATACAAACCCTTTCTGGAAATTATGAGAGGAGTTTATAACAGTGAAAGCACATACTTTGATATGATTTATCCCATGCAACTTCCCTTATGCAGAGATGGAACTCTGACGTTTTTAAGGAAATGAAGCAACAAATATCTATCTATAATTCGCAACCAGCCGTGGGCACAAGGCTGGGTGCTGTGGGAGGCACCTGTGATCCTAGCATGCTGGAGTGTGAGGCAGTAGTTTCTCAATTTTGAGGACAGCTTGAGCAATTTAGCGACTACAAGAGATCCTACTTTAAAATAGAAGGAGAAATTTTTTAAATATCTAAGGCTGGCTGGGCACAGTGGTGCATGCCTGCCATCCCAGCCCTGGGGAGGCTGAGGCAGGAGGAATCCTGTGACTCTGAGGCCAGCCTGAGTTGGCTGAGATGCAAAGAGTGTTAAAAGCCAGCCTGAACTGCATAGTGAAACTCTGTTTCAAAAAGACAAAATATAAAAAAAATTAAAAATCATAAAATAATAATAAAAAGAGTTGAGGACATAGCTCAGTCTGAATGTCTGGAGTTCAAACTCCATTACTACAGGAAAAAAAGAGGGCATGTTTCGTTAATCATTTGGTAATATAATCTCTAATTATCTTAAACTGCATATCATTTCCAGGGATGACAGCAAGCGAATAATATTTCAGGGGATGATTTTTATGTTTTACTTTGGGTGTTTTTTGCCCTTGCCAATGAATGTCAGATACTACCACCCTGCACTCTTGGGATGCTCTCTTGTCATACTTGAGAAAAGGAACTCAGAGATACTGAACAGTAAGTGGACACACATTCTGCCCCATGGCATAGAAAGCAGAGAACGCAGTCAGCGCTCCACTGGTAAGCCTTCCAGTCCCAGAAAATTCGAACGCGTCCTCTGAAAAAGCTGGCCTCAGCATTTCTCCATGAGTGCACTTTGGGTGTTTGCAATAGACAACTCTTTATTATGCGAGTTGATTCCACGCATTGTGGAACATTTGCCAACCCTGTCTGCCCCATCTGCTAAACTGTGATAGCTATCCTTCTGGCATAATGGAAGTTTAATCGCCTTCCCACCGCCCAAGCTGGGAACGTATACACAGTACTAGAAAGTTCTTTAATGACCAAAAGATGGCTTTACCATTCCCTGACCTTGGTAAACCTGCGACAAATTTCCTGAGTCTAGACATGTCCCTGGTCTCTCTTTTCTTAGAGCACATGCTACAAAATTTCTTAAATGTTTTGCTCTGCCTCTTTGAGGTATAGCTCCTTTCAGCCTCTTGCCACCTCCCAGCCTAGGAAACGTCTTTGATGAGGACTTCAGAGCAATGAATTGAAACTATCATCCCAAGGAAGGGCAGTGCCCTGCTCCCAGGCTTTGCACAAGGTGCACACATAGTTGCAAGGAGCATAAACTAGCAAACACCAATGATCTAAGTGTGCTCACCAGCCTCCTGCGAGCTTCCTCCAGGGGTTTTCTACTACTTTAACCTCAGATCGTCTACCTTTAGTTTAAGAGGAGCTAAGTACAATGTTTGCCATTTTTGCAGTAGTTTTTCTCATTTCATTTGTCCAGTAAAAGTTTTTGTTACCTGTATGAACTTCCATGAAGAACTCTATTGACCAAGATATAAAGAAAAAAGCATCCTAGTTACCTGGAAAGGACTGAACCAAAAACCAGTTCTCTAAGTCATTGTCCCTGAAAGGTCATGAAAAATACATATAAATTGAGACTTAATTATATAACAAAAGTATATTGCAAATTATTCTCTTACCTCTTTTCTTTATCTTCTCACTGACACAGATTTTTCTTCACTTTACCAAGTTAAATTTTTATCAAAGTGCCATGTGTGTGCTTTTTAAAGACCAACTATAAGACAAGAAGCAATTTTCACTCATTTCCCTGCCCTGGACCAACAATAGTGGAAAAAACTCTAACAGCTACAGTTCTCTAAAGGAAGAAAACTGATAGAAAATAACACATGGCTGTGCAAGGTGATTCGTTAGGTAGGGTACAGAACTGGGGTGGGAGAGGCCACAGGGTCGTATGCAGGCTGAAGGATCTGGTGGCTGCTGAAGAAGGGCAGCAAGCGCAGCACCCTCCTGTGCCCGGGTGCTGGTGCTCATGGGAGCGGCACCAGTGTGACTGTGCACAGGAAAACCAAAGAACCTCCAGGCAGAAGCCCACAGGGGCGAGCAGCAAAGGTGACTCACCCAAGCAGTCTGGAGATGCCGAGACACACCAGCTCCCACCTGCTTTCCCTTTAGCAGGCTAAAGCCATGGATTGGTGCTGCCCACCATCAGGGCGGGCCTCCCCTTGGTTTGCATGCCTCCACCAATGCCCAAGAGCGCTTACTGATGTGCTAGGCTCTCTTAATCTACTCAAGTTGATGAATCACAATAACTGTTGTAAGCAGTAGGAGAAAACAAAGGATGCTTCACTATGTGCTTTAGTTACAACTCATGTCTTATATTCATAATAATACAAAGAACAAATGGGATTAAATAAAAAATGCAATTTATAAATCAAGAGAATAGGGAGACGTGAAGACCACATCTGATCCTGTGCCCTAGAAGAAACCCAGTAGGGGATGCCTGAAGTTTCCATCTCAATGACTAGTACCAGCGAAAAAAGTAAATGATTAATTTATCTAACAAAATGGATAAACAATAACCATGCAGCTTATACATAGCCAGACATGTATGAATCAATGCTTTCTGTGTCAGTATAGGTGAAGGCTAATTATTTTTCATGAAAAAAAAAATACCACAGAGATGATAACAATAATGTGCTTTGAAGTATGGAAGGCAGTGTGAAGTACTTTCATGTGTGGAATGATGAACTCATAGTAATTACTACTTTGTGGAATAACCTAGACAGAGCCATAGAGAGGTTTATAGGAGTTTTCAGTTTTATTTAGAATACATTTCTTAAGCTAGGAGGTAGAGATAGCTATTCTGCAGGTTTCTGCTTCTCTCTCTCTCTCTCTCTCTCTCTCTCTCTCTCTCTTATTCTACTCTATTCTATTTCATGAAAGGAATTTGTTTCAAAATTTTCTTTCAATATATAT
>NDGM010645594.1:0-12929 GCA_002564305.1 Octomys mimax
AGGAGATGAGTATGGACTTGGAACTGGAATCTGCCTTCCCCTGGGGGTCTCTGTGGCAGGGTCCTCCTGGCCCTGCAGGACCCAGCAGTCTGAGAGGCCACTCTGGGTGACCCCAGCCCCCTTTCCAGGACCTCAGCTGCAGGGGACGTTTTGTGGGCTGTGGCGCACTCAGGCAGAGACGGAGGGTGCTGGCCCTGACAGAGCAGAGATGCAGCCGTGGGTGGGTGGTCCCAGCCTCCCGGACCACCCCTGACAGGTCACACCACGCCCAGGTGGGGAGATGCGTGATACTGCCTTCAGAGGGGTGTGGGGAGCTCCAGAAGGGTGGCCAAGCCAGCAGGGCTCTGCACGTTCCTGTCCTGGTCGACCAGGTGGGACCGTGGTGGCCAGAAAAGCCAGCTGTGTCCCCTCTGGGTTCCAGGTACTGTGTACCGCCGTGGCAGCCCTGGTAGGCCCTGCCCCTGCCCAGCAGCCCTGGCACCCAGCCCAGGCCCTGCCCCCCTTGCCTACGGGGCACAGAGGGCAGGCCCCCCTCAAGCTTGCAGCTGCAGGCCCCACCTGGAAGGGCCCTCCCAGGGTGTCTCTAGACCCGGCCTCCAGCGCCCCCGGCTGCCCCCCGCACCTCCACCCCTTCTCACGTGGTGCGTGACTGCCTGTGTGTATAAGCTTGGGGTGGGGTAGAAAACAAGCCAGCTGGCTGCCAGGAGTGCTGGGGACAGGTCTGCCAGGGTGATATGAGGGCACTTTGCTCCCTGTGTTGCCGAGAGGCCACTTCCCCAGTGTGCTCTGCGCCCCAAACCTTGCACACCCAGGAACAGGTTAAACAGCCCAACAGCCAGCTGAGCACAGCCCACGGGGGCCCTCAGCACACAGGAACCCACAGCTGGGGCAGCAGGAGGCCTGGCTGAGTCCATCCAGGGAGGTGGCAGCTCGGGACAGGAGCCTCACGCCAGAGGCCGCGTTCCATCCGATCTCCCTGCTGCACCAGCATCACCAGAGCCCTGGTGCTGACAGCACCAGTGTCACCTGTCTGACGCTGGCTGTTTGTGAGCCTGCCTGGTTCCATGCCTCAGTTTCCCCAGTTTTGGATCCCTGCTCACCAGTACCACACACCTCGTTAGGACACAGGTCTGGCACTGCAGGGCAGGTGTGGGGCTGGGACTCTGCACTTGACAGCTCCCCAGGGGCTCTTCCTTGGGTTCCTCCATGGGGACCAGAGAGCCAGGCCGGGACCCCCGGAAGGCAGATCTGGCCTCTCCCTTGCAGGGTGTAGACTTGGGTGCAGGGACAGCGGGACCTGGCTGGGGACGGCACCGTGAGAAAGGTGGGCTCGCCCAGCTGCCTCTGTGGCCCCATCCCCGAGTCCACATGGCCGCTTCTGTTTGGTGCTGGAGATGGGCCCAGCGCCTGGTGTGTGCTAGGCAAACGCTCTTCCCGGTGCTCCGCTGCCCTTGCTCATTTTTATTTTGAGACAGGAGTCCATGCAGTTTCCCATGCTGGCTTCGGCCTTCTGATCTGCCTCGGCCTCCCGAGGGGAGGCTCGCTCCACCACACCTGGCTCTCACTGCTGTTTTCAGAGCCCGCTGTGAGGGACTGTAATGACCCCAGGGGCCCGACGTCCCGATGTCCGCGTGGCCATGGGTCTAGGCTGAGCTTTGCTTTGTGGGCTGTCTCTTACGCAGGGCATGCAGGTGTGAGTGGCCCCATCTCTCTCTTCTGCCAACCTCAGGGGCTAGGGGTGATTTTACTTTTTTCAAATTGGTGGATAATTTTAAAAAATCAGGGGTGCCCTTGTGCAGGAGGCCCCAGGTCCACCCCGAGCTCTGGAAAAAGAAAACACAGAAACGGTACCCTGATCTACTTTTCACCTCTACCCCCCTTGATAGAAGAGCCATCCAAAACTGCAGCTGACGTGGACAGACGCTTCTCGGCAGAAGTGCCAGCGGCCGCTGAATCCATGAAGAAATACTCACGCCATTAGAGAAACGCGAATTAAAAGAATACTGAGATCGCGTCTCACCGCAGAGAGAATGGCCTTCGCCATGAAATCAAATCACAGCAAATGCTGGGGAGGGTGGGGGCGGGAGTCCCATTTTTGTTTAGTTTTTGGTCTTTTTGAGACAGGGTCCCACTACGCAGTTCAGGCAGGCCCTGAGCTCACTTCGGCGCGCAGGCTGGCCTGGAACTCCAGCCACCCTCCTGCCTCAGCCTCCCGGGTGCTGGGATTACAGGCAGGTGCCACCACGCCCGGTTTAAGAAGTCCCTCTGAACCTCGGTGGGGGCATAAGCCAGCACAGCACGGAGCGCAGGGTGGAGACTGCTCAAACACCGAAACCAGAGAGTCCATCTGACGGCTGCTCTCCTGCCTTCCGGAAAGGACTCCAGGTCATCACCCTGCGGTGACCCGCACCCGCCCAAGCGCCGAGCAGCCTGCACAGCAGCCGGATCTTGGAAGCGGTCTGTGCGTCCACCAGAAGTGGGAGGCTGGAGACATTGCGCGGGCGCGCTACGCCTGGGTCATTCCGGAGGCGGGTGGCGGGTGGCCACAGCGCTGCGTGAAATGAGTCTCCTTAGACAGCGCCGGTTTCTATCGTGCAAGAAGCCCAAAGTAGAAGGCAAAAGCAAAAGGTAAGACAGGCACGGGGGCCGGGCAGGCAGGTCGTCCTCGGAAGGGAACGGCTGGGGCGGTGGCGCACGCCCACGATGCCAGCCCTCAGGAGGCTGAGGCGGGAGGGTCGCTGGGACGTCAAGGCCAGCCTGAGCTACCCAGCCGGACCACCTCAAAAAACCAAAAACAAATGAATAGATAAATGAAATGAAATGAAATTTTAAAAAAGGAAGGGACCAAAAGAGGGAGCGGAAGAGGGGGAAGGGACACAGAGCTAAACTGTCATAAATGTGGCCTAGCGCCTGGAGGAGTCATTATGGACTGCGATCATATGCTGATAAAAAAAAAAGTTTAAAAAGAAGCCTAGTCATAGAAATAGAGCTCTCGGGGCATTAGCACACCTGGGGTCCTGGGCCACCTGACCTTCGTGTTCTGTGAAGGTCACGAGGGTCTCTGGGTGTTCACACTCTGAGAACACGGCGGGCCCTGTTGCTAGGCTGTGGAGGCGGGGCCTGGCCAGGTGGCTGCTGACCCTGGCAGGAACACGCCTCCCTCTGCTGGCAGGATGCACGGCCTCTACTGCGGCCTGGCTGGGCAGTGTCCCTGGCCTAGTCCTTTGCACCAGTCCGGTTCCCACAGACTTGGAGCTACTGGCTGCAGAGGGAAGGAAGATGAGGCTGCTAGTTCCTGGGGCTGTGAGGGACACAAGGGGCCTCAGGCGCTATGGGGTTGCTGCCGCATGGCTGGGGCAGAACGGACAAGCAGCCAGGGCTGGGGCGAGTGGGGCTTGCCTCCCAGAGACTCTGGGTGCCCGGGGTGGACAGAGGGCATGTGGCGTGGACTCAGGAGGTTGCCAGGGTGGGTGGGGCTGCCTGGCTGTGCAGGAAGTGAGGGTGGCAGAGGCAGCGGTGCCCTCCCAAGGGAGATTTCACGTCATTAGGCCTAGGGCCCGGCCACTCAGCTTCATTCAGCGGCGGAGCCCCCGCTGCCCTCTGCACATCACCGCTGCTCGAAATACCATTCCTAGAACTGAGGCGGACGCAGGGCCCCTCGTGGTAGAAATCAATGTGCTTAATCTTGTGAGGGCCCGGCTGTGAAGCCAACTCGGCGAGGGAAGGGGAACACTTCGGGGAAACCCCTGCAAGGGGCTGGGGGATGAGGCTGCAGCTCAGGGGGCAACTGGGCAGGGACTGCCCCTGTTGGCTCAGCCATGAGCCATGGGGTCCTGGCTCTCGTTCCCACCAGCCTGGCCCTGTTTCTCCTCCGTGAGGCAGGGTGGTACCGACACCCCAGCCCCATGCTCCTCCCTCTACCTTCAGGGTCCTCCAGTGCACATGAGATCAAGGCCTCAGAATCCACACATGGGTGAGGACGGAAGTGGGGGCATCTGCCAGGGAGCCATCTGACTGTTCTATGTTCCTTGCAGAGTGAAGCCTGGTCACTGTGCAGCTTGGCAGCACTACCTGTGAGTCATGAAGCTGTCGCAAGACTCCATCAGAGCCTGGCACCCATGTGTGGGACTGCGCTTGGACCCTGGCTGGCCAAGTGTGGGTGCGGGTGGGTGTGGCAGATGGGGACAGCACAAGACCATGGACGGCACAGACATCCGCAGGCTGAGTTTGAGGGTGCATGACCTCACATGATCCCAGCCACCAAGGCAACAGGGGACAGGTGAGCAGTGCCAAGGCAGGGGCAGGGCTGAGGGACAGGATGCCTTGGAGACTGGACAGTAGTGGCCACGCAGCACCCTTGTGAACGCGTGCAGGGCTGTGGACTCTGCAGGCACCCGTGGTCAAAGTGGTAAATTTGTCACTGAAATCCAACAAAGAATGACAAAGCCAAAAACACCTTGAAGCTCACCAGTGGCTGAGCTACAAAGGGAAACTGAGTCAGCCTGGGGGCATGGTTGTCTCCCACCATTGTGGTGAGTAGAGCCCAGCTGTAGGGTCCCCTGAGGCCTGGGGCTGCGAGCCCATGGGGGTGGGGTCACCCAGGAAGTGGGGCAGCACTGCCGGCCTCTGTGCACCCTCTGTCCTGCAGGCTCCTGCAGGATGAAAGGGCCGCAGTGACTGTGACCTCTGCCGGAGGCTCTGCAGCAAGAAGGACCACCAGGCTTGCGGGGCTCTGTGGGGCTGCCTGTCCCCAACCCCAGACCTGCGGCTCTGCCAGCGGTCACAGGTGGCACAGGGCAGGCGGCCCCAGCCCACAGATGCCCCAGCCCACCTGCTGCTGGGAGGTGGGTACAGTCTCAGCCCTGCTGCCAGGTGCCGTGCCCCCTTTCTGCAGGTGAACTTAGTGCCGGGCTGTGAATCCGGGCTCTCAGCTCTGAGTCTGGCAAGCCGTGAAGGGTGGCACTGGCCATGGTTGCTGGGCCCTTGGGTGCCATATAAGCCCACAGGAGGGGCTCCTGGGTTCACTGCTCCGCATCCATGAGAGCAGTCAGCATAGGATGGAGGGCAGGGTGGGCCAGGCTCCTCCTATGGCTGCCCTGACACTCTGCAGTGGCATGGTGAAGAACACCAGGTGAATGTGGATGAAGTGGCCTGGCTGCCTCGTGTGCTGTCAGTGGGTGGCCGGCTGTGACCAGATTGCACAGCACCCAGGGCGCTCCCACTGTGAACTTGTGCCCGGGACCACATGGTGGCCACATTGGTGACTGAGTCTCCATCGCTCGCCTGCTGCTTTTGCAGGCAGTTGGGGGTGCAGAGTTCCTGGAGGGAAGCAAGTGTCTCAGAAGACCCCCGGCCTACTGTGCCTGGGAGGTGTGGGTCCCACAGAGCCCAGGCCAAGGGGACCTGGGCCCAGCACCTGCTGAAGGGCAGGCGCCTCCTGTCCTCACCTGCCCCACTCCCACTTCCCATGCTCAGGGGCAAGAGGTCACAGTCGCTGCTCCCCGGGTGCTGTTTCCAGCCTGGCTGGTGTCCTGGGCTCTTCTAGACTTGGCTCCTCCCCAAATTCCCTGCAAGGCAGGAAGCGGGCACAGAGGCTGAGGGGCTCGGCTGGGCTTTGGGGACTGTACCCCCAGGCCAGGCCAGCGTCGCCCCACCTCCCACCCCAGTGCAGGCCCAGGCTGCCACGTGTGCAGACAGCTCTGGCCACAGAGCCCAATCCTCTGTCCCTCCAGGAAGGGAAGGGGACTGGGCCTGGCACGCGGTGGTCAGTTGTGACCTCCCCCTCCCTCAGGCGGGAGGCAAGGGCTTCGTGCTCCTGGCGGCTCTGGAAAATGCCCACCACGCTCTTATAGTCAGCTTGCCTGGTTTATTACCTCCCTCTGGGCCAAGCAGCCTCCGGGTGGCTGAAACCAGCAAGGCAGGGCCTACCACAGTGTGAGGCACTCTGTCCTCCCTGGCCTCAGAGCACGGCCCTGGGCTAGCACCCCAGGTCCCAGGGCCGCATCCCTCAGAGCTGGCAGCCTCAGGGGGACATTCAGGCTGAGGTGGCAGCCAAGCTGGACTGCACCCGTATCCCCACATCCAGGGCCACCAGGGACCATCAGGCTGGGGACGGAGGAGGCAGAAGGCAGCACACAGCCGCCCCTCAGGACAGTGATGTGCGTGCAGACAGGACCCCAAGGTGAGTGGGGAGGGCACAGGGAAGGGGTAGGCGGCCCTGCTCTTCAGCAGCAGTTTCCACCCCAGCACTCCAAAAAAGTAACACAAATAATAATCATTATTAAAAACAATGAAGACAGCCCCAGGGCAGTGGCACACTCTGTGATCTTGGCACTCGAGGGTGAGGCAGGAGGATCGCACCAGTCTGAGCCCATCCTCGATTATGTAGCAAAATTTTATCTCAAAAGAACAACAACAAAACAAGGTGCTCTGTCCGCTCCTAGGGGCTCCAATAGTTCTGGGGGCTGCAGGGCTCCCCGGGCACCCCGAGCTCTGTGTGTCATTTGTGGCTAGGTCAGGAGGGCCCCAGCATGGGTCGGGCTGGAGGGCCCCCTTAGGGCTGAGGGCCTGCAGCTTGCCTGGGGTTCTACACGGAAGGCCACCAGCCCTGCTGTCTCTGAGGAGCCCCGCGGTGCTCCCTGGGGTGCCCCGCAGGTCCCCTGCTGCCCAGTGTGCTGGCGATATACAGAAGCTCATCAGGATGTGCCTCAGCGTGCCTCAGGAGAGGGATGCAGGAAGGCACCGGGGTTCTGGGCACCAGCACTGGTGTGCTGAGCAGACCTGGGGAGGCCCCAGAGAGCCCGCACGCCGCAGCAGCTCCCCACCCGGCCGTGGGCGCGGCGCGCTTCTGTGTTTAACCAGGATGCCGGCTTCTGCCTGAAGCTGTCGGCGGCAGTCTGCAAACATCCTCCACGCCTGCCAAGCGCCAGCAGCACCAGCCGGCCTCGCAGCGCCTTGCACAAGCTGCCTGGCCTGGAACCAGGCTCCCACCGGCCTCCCCGGAGCTGGCAGCCTCCCCAGGGTGCCCTCCCCACGGCGTCCCCATTCTGTCAGAGGCTGTGTTCCCCACTACCTCTACAGTCCTTGGGGGACCCGGGCCCAGGAGAAGGGGGCTGGGCTCAGTCACCTAAGGAGGAGCCAAGGAAGTTTGGGGGGATGGTAAGTTCGGAAGTGTGGGGGCCCTGGGGAAGGGGGCACACACGTGTCATAGAGCCCAGGGACAAGCTGGTGGCCGATCGGGGTTGACTGCCCACGTGGCCTGGCAGCAGCCCTCTGGAAAGGTGTCATGCAGTGGGGCTCCAGCTGCCATGAACCCTCCACTCAGGCTGGCATGCAGACACAAGGGGCTGGCATGGCCACGCCCAGCTGTCCCTGCCGCCCACAGCTCCTGGGGCACCCCGTAGGCCCAGCCTCAGCAGGGACTCCTGGGCTTGGCATTGGCGGGAGGGAGAGTCTGGAGCCCAGGGAGCCCTAGCCGGGGCCCTGAGCACTCACTGGTTTCCGGGCCAGCCTGGCTCTGTCGGCCAGATTCCCCAGGCTGGTGCTGCAGGTGCTGGCCTCCAAGCCCCTGGAGGGCTTCAGCTTGGCTTTGGGAGAGCTACTTGGTTTAAGATGAATAATCACACTGCCTCTGGCCTCGTGGGTAAGTCTCTGCACACCCCATTATCAGAGTGGCTTGCTGTCCCCTGGGTGATAAAAATGTAACCTGCCTGAGTCAGGGGCTGTGGGCAGCTTTGAGGACAGGTGGGAGGAAGCATGCCCCACCTGCAGCCTGGGTGCTCCTCCGGCTCCGCTTTCTTTCCCACACCCCAAAGTGGCCTGGGACTCTGAATTTGGGGGCTGCTGCAGAGCCAGGGAGGAGAAGGCAGCAGGCGCCTGGACCCACAGCTCACTGTCCGCAGGCCTGGCCTGCTACCCCAGGCTCTGAGGCTCCTGGGGCGTGTACCAGACCCTGCCTGGGGGCGCGGAGCCTCAGTCTCTCCCAGGCCTGGGGTCTCTGGGCCTGGTGCCATCCTGGCTCTTCCAGTGGGTGCCTCAGTTTCTCTCCCTCGGAGGGGTTGGCAATGCTCAGCTGCCCAGGAGCTGGGGGCCAGGCCCCGGCCTTCCCAGGTACCAGCCAGCTTTCTGGGTCAGGGACCTCCCCAGGGACAAGCTGTCTGCCTCAGACCAGCAGCCCCCTGCGAGGTCACAGACGCAGCCCCCAGGGCTCGGGGTCCTAGGTGACGAGGAATCCCAACTTGTACCTGGAGAAGAGGGTTGGGGCGAGGGGTGGGGGCACGACAGGCAGCTGCCTCCAGCCCGGGGCCAGCCGAGGCTGGGGTACAGGCCACCTTGCGCTGCCACCTACTCAGCTCCCTTGGAGGGTCCTGACTAGAAGCGAGTGGGGAGGAGGAGCGCAGAAGGAGCAGGGTGCCCTCAGGCCAACGCCCCCAGCAGGAGGGCTTCCATGCTGCCCACTTGGGTCCCCAGGGCTGAGCTCATAGGACCGGGGCTGGGCTCAGCTCAGGCTGGGAAGCCTGTTGCCCAGGGTGGCCCAGTCACCCCACAACCTGCAGATGTATTTACTACTGGGTGGACAAAAGCTGAATTCATCTTTCTTCAGGCATTTTTAAATTTGGGGCTAATGCATTCATGAAGAGATATTGTTTCAAGGGCGGAGCAAATGTCATCGTGAACTCACTGAGGGAGTCTGGTCAGACCTCCTTGCTCAGGCCGTATTTCCTTTCTGGAGCAGTTAAAGATGCCGCGCGAGGGGAGGCAATTAATTTTTAAATTTATGTTACACCTGATAACACAGTGGGCTGTTATCGAGAGGCAGCGACATTAACCTTAATGTGCTTGGCAGACGTGGCTGTGGACGCTGGCTGGACAGGACAAGGGGTGGGCACTGGTGTGGCCATTGCTTCAGGGGCCCCAGGGCAGTGAATGTGGGCTGCGGGCAGAGGTCACTGTGAAGGTGGCCAGAGGTCAGGGACAAAGCTGGAGACTGTTAGGCCTGAGCTCTGGGGACCCCGGCCCCCACAGAGGTAGTCAGGGCTGGGAGTTGGAGGCCAATGGCCCAGAGCTGCTTGTTCCCTGGTGGCCACCGTGTCCCCCACAGCTGGCCCTGGGCATTTGCTTCTCGAAGGTCCTCAGGACGGGTGCTGAGAATGCTCCACTTCCCAGGAAAGGGTACGGAGTTCAGAGGAGTCTGGGTTGCCCGAGTCACACTGGGCATGACTCCCGCCCTGTCCGCCCCTGTCAGTTCATTAATCAGCTAACCAGGCTGCATGGCTGCAGGACTCAGGAGCCTGAAGCTCCTTTCCTCAAGCAAGGCCCAGCTTGGGCTGGGCGGGTCCCCCAGGCCCCTCTGCTCCCGGGCCCCTGCCAGGCACAGGGTGGGCCTCCCAGCTCAGAGACCCCCTGGCTCTGCCCGTGGCCTGGTGGTGACCCCACGGCCCTCTGCTCAGCATGGGGCTCCCCCGCCACTCTGCCCCAGTGCCCCCGGGCTCCTGTGTCCAGGTCCTTCCTTCCCAAAGGGGGGCTTGGGGACCTTACATCTGCATTAAGGCTGGTGGTGCGGGGCGGCAGCAGAGGCAGCGGCCGGCGGCCCCACATCTTGCCCGGGCCTCTGCCAACAAGACTGAGATGGATCTGGGCGCATACAGCCTCATACCTATAACTTTAAATTAAAAACACCGCGTGCTGCTTACCGGCGTGTGTGGCATCCGGCACTATGGCCCCATAAAGCCGTGTTATAGAACGAGCCATTACGCGCCGCGTTTACTGTATATACATTTCTAAGTGCTCAGCAAACGGCAGCTACTTACAGGCAGGGAAGGAGAGCAGCTTCATTTGGGGTAACAAATGATGCTTGATTTGATTTTAAATGCAATGACAGCCGAATTTATTTCTTATTTAATCACTTCCCTGCGCCACGGAGAGCGGGGCCCTGTTACACTCCACCGTGCAGAGCCGCTCCGGAACCCGCCGGAGGAGGTGCACGAATAGATTATGTTTATAGGGCCAGCGAGACTGAGAGCGCAGCGCATACCCAGAGTGGGCATTTTGTCACTTATACGGTAGCTTATGTCATTATTTCTTCTTGCTTCTGATTTTTCAGTAATAAAAATATAGGCCATGGGATTCTCTTTGCATTACAGATAAACCATCTTGATTCTTTATTAAAAATTTTTTATTAACCTGAAGTACTATGAAGCACCTGAACTGATAAATCAGGCTGCAGCCGTCATCTTCCTCCGTTCCACGAAGGGACATCCTGGGTGAGTGTCTGGTGCTGGTGCGGCACCTCCTCCCAGGTCAGGATGGTCCCTCTGTCCCTCGTCCCTCCATCCCTCCGTCCCTTCCGTCCCACGTGCCTGCGTCAGGCCGTGGTAGGCAGAGCCCCGGTGCGTTTGAGGCCACCCAGGATCAGCCTGGTTGGGAGGGCGAGCCAGGGTTGCGGGTGGTGGCAGGAGGCCCAGGGTGGATCAACCCACTCCCTACCCCTGTAGAAAGGACACAGCCATGGTGGCTTTGGGCACAGCCTCTTCTCAGGACATTCTCTTCCAGTCCTGCTCGGCGCTCCTCAGAGCTGTTCGTGGGCCCCCCATGAGGGGCTGTGGGTCCTGCAGCCTCCCCCAGCTGGGGCCCGTCCCTGCCTGGGGCTCATGTGCCACCCAGCTTACTCACCAGGGACCTGGGGGGCAGGGCTCCCTGGCACTGAGGACACAGTGAGTCTGGGGTTAGGGGAGTTCAAGTGGCCCTGGGCTCAACTCCAAAGGTGGGAATGGTGCACCTGCTATGTGAGCCCACCATGGACACCTGGACAGGCTTGCTCAGGGCCAGCACCCTCCCCTGATACACAGCCACCTACTCCGCACGTCCAGGCCTCCCTGCCTGTCCCTGAGTGGTGAGGACGCTGATCCCCACTTTGGATCTCCTGAGCCCTCCACAGAAGGTAGAACTTCTACCCTCATGGTTTGGCAGTTGGGGGCAGCTCCTGGCCGCTATTCTGGGCGCAGTGTCTCATATCCAATGTCCCCCTCCAGAGATCTGAGTGTCCACACCACCTGCCAAGCTGTGGCCAAGCTGGGGACACTAGGAACACCCCAGGAGATGCTGGGGGTGCTCCTGGGCTTCAGAACAGCCTCACATTCACCTAGAGTGGGCAGGTGGAAGGATGGGCAGTGGGCAGGACACACTTGCAAAGATCACTGGGCGCGGCTGTGCAGCTGGCTGGCTGGTGCTGGACATGGAGTGCCCCTCCCAGGAAGCCTTCCTGAGTCACATCTCAATCCTGCAATGCCAAGCATGGGACAGCCCCTCCTCCATGTGGACCGCATCACCTCCTGCCCCTGTGCTACTGCCCACAGGTTGGCTGGATGGTGACAGTGTGTGTTGGGGTGGGTGGCACCTGAGATGTGGCCTCGGCTGCTGGAAGCGCCCTGGTGGAGGAGGGACAGGGACACCCACTGGCCAGGCACCAAGAACGCTGTGTTCCCACCACCCCCTCAGCCAGGACTGGATCTAAATGCTGCTCATGAGCCTGGCTGGCCTGCTGTGCCCGCGCCAGGGATGCCGCTCAGCCCGTCCCCAGAGGACCTGGGGCAAAGCAGACTGCAGGTGGGGCAGAGCCTATCCGCCTCCCAAGGTCTGACTATGCTGGGGGTGGCGGGCAGGAGGGGAAAGGTCTGATTAATTCTAGGTACCACCCAGGGCAGCCGGGCCCCACCCCACCCTCTGCCTCAGTTTCCCCAACTCAGTGGTGGGAATGGGGACTCACAAGGCATCTATGGGCCACAGCCCAGGCCTGAAGTAGAGGCACGGAAGGTGGCCTGGCCATGGCTCCCTGGTGCCTCCTGACCCCTGCCCACTATCCTGAGGCTGGTAATGCCCCTGCCCCAGTCGGGCTCAGGACCCACCCACCCTCCTGGCCAGCTCCCCATAGTGTCCCACAGACGCTTGGCACAGGGAACAGTGCTGGAGATGCAGATGGTGGTGCTTCATCCCACAGGGCTTTGGGACCAGGGGCTTGAGGGCCTGGCACTGCGGGCAGTGGGTTCCTGATCACCCTGCTGGAAGTGCCACCCCATGGCCCAGCCCGGGCATTTCCTGGGTCTGTCCTTTCGGGGGTCCCTGTCTTGATGCTGTCTGGGGTATGCCCTCCGTAGGGGCTGAGGAAGGGGCCCAGCTGTGCTACTGTGGCCTGGTCCCCCCAGGCAGTGGCAGCGGGCCTGGCGCCTCATGCTGTGACCATGCTCTGGGGGCCAAATCGAACCCAGTGTCCCAGCAGCTCACACTCAATGCTGTCACTCCCATAACGATGTGGTGCCCTTGTGCCAAGGTCAGGGCCCAAGAGTCTTCCAGTGGGCTGCAGGAGATGGTGCCAGGGATGGGGGTTACACAAGTCTCATTCAAGGGCTGCCTGCGTGCTGCAGCAGCGGGCCCAAGGGTGGGGATGGTGAGGCACAGGGTGCCCCAGAGGCTGCTGCTCGGTGGGACTGGGTGGGAAGACGCTGCACCCTCTCTGTCCTGTGGCCCCTCACCCCGGCCTGGGTCCACCCCTCAGCAGGCTACCGCTGTGTGTATAGAGTGGCAGCCACCAGCTAGGGCCTTGCTCCCTGGGCTTGGACTCGGGAGGCGTGGAAGGAGAGGTGAGGACAGCCCCTGTCCCCAGCTGCCTCCCCGCCTCTGGGAGCCATGTCCTTCTGGGAGTGGGAGCCCTTGGAGGGCTCACGACACCACATCCTGACACCCAGGCCATGCATCTCCAACTTGGTCTCAGCTCTCCATGGACACAGCTCTCCGTGGACAGCACTTGCACAGGCAATGATTTGATTCATGCTGGCTGTGGTGGTGAAGTCCTGTGAGGCTGAGGCAGGAGGATCAAAAGATTAAGCCCAGGGCCTGCCCTGGGGAGATAGCTCAGTAGAATAAGCGCTTGCCTG
>NDGM010646280.1:0-12251 GCA_002564305.1 Octomys mimax
TTTGGCGTCCAATCCTGGTAGGCCACGTGGGCACCACTCATAGGTCCAGGTACGCGAAAGCAATTAGCTGTGACAAAGTATACTGATATAAACATGGGTGCACATATATCATTGTGGGATGTGGAAAAGGCCAAAAGAAGGGAAGATTACACACACACACACACACACACACACACACACACAAGCTGTCAGGATAGCTTGGATAACTATACTGCTGATTTCTAGTTGTCTATTGAAAGGAACAATTACTGCTTATTTTTTAAACTCTTTTTAATTTTTAAATAATTTTACATGCTTATATCTGGTGATCTGAATAAGTACTTCGGATTTTTTTTTTTTTTTTTTTTTTTGGCTGGCTCAGGCTGCCTTAAGGCCAGGTCTAGGAATCGAACCAGCGTCCCTTGTACCTGATTGGGTTTGCCCAAACAGGAGCTTAAACAACTGAGCTAATCCATAAGCCCCCTGAATAACTACTTTGAAGACAATAGTATTCAATATAGCAATGATTGTTGAATTCTTATCATCTTGTTTAGTGAAATTCTGTGCCACTTCTAATATTTTATTTATTTATTTATTTATTGGCAGAACTGGAGATTGAACTCAGGCCCTTGCACTTGCCAAGCAAGCGCTTATTCTACTGAGTTATCTCCCCAGACCCTCTAATGTGTTTTTTTAAAATTAATTTTATTCTCTTTTTTTAAAAAAAAAAAATCAGCACTGTGTACAAAGTACCAACATTTGCTTCCTTTTGAGCTCTACCAGGGCTGCAAGCCTCTGAGCGCGGAAGGCTTAACACAAAAAGGAATCCTGGGGCTAAATTCTCCAGACAATCTTGTATGACGAGGTTGCCCTAAACAGCTGTTCTCAAACGACAGCCCTTGAAAGTGTGCACCTTACACCTGTAAGCAGCAGTGAGCACGGTCTTGTTGATTCCTGAGATGGCCTCGAGCCATCTTTTCTTTTTGTTGCAAAGGACTTGGCTTCTTTTTAATAGTACTAATCTCTTTAGCAATTGCTTCTCCTTGGCTTGAACACTTTTTGGCTTCTTTTCTGGCCAAACTGAAAGGTTTTCAAATATTTCTTGCTTTGCCTTTTGCTCCAGATTCTCATTTGCTAAAATTCACCAGCAGTGTCCATGCTAAACCTGAACGTTGTGCTACTTGAAATTTCCTTCACCAGATTGATTAGGCTGTCACTATTAAACTCAGTCTCTTAGGAAGTCTTACTGTGTGGAGGAAGGGTTGGCTCATACTTTGCCAGAATGTAACAGTGTGTGAGTGCTCAAAATCTTCCCAGTACAGTCTCATTTCCAAGACCTTGTGAATATAGCCTTTACTTTGTGTACTTCTCAGCATTCTTGTCTCCTTAGATTTTACCACATTGACCTGTCCAGCTCTGTGTGCAGTGTTCTAGGCTTTCTCTAACCTGATCCTGCCTGTCTTTCCAGATTCTTTCCATAAACCCATTTTAAAGTCTTCTCAAAGACACTGAGAGTTAGTTGTAGTCACAGACTCAGTCCCACTTCTGGTACCAATTTTCTATGTTAGTCACTTTGTAACATTATAATAAATACTTGACATAAATCTGCTTGAGGAGGAAAGGTTTATATTAACTTGGGAGTTCAGAGCTTTTAGTCCATGGTCTGCTGGCACTATTGCTTTTGGGTCTGTGGTGCGATAACATTTGGGCAGTAACAAGTTATTAGAGAAGAGTACTCACTTCATGGTCTCTGGGAAGCAAAAGAGAAAAGAGGGGCTGGTGTCCCAAAGTTGCCTTACAGAGTCTGCCCAAGTGACAACTTTATTAAAGTAAAGTAGGTCTCATCTCCCAAATGTTCTGCCATAATCAACTTAATACTGTGAGCTTCTGGCCAAGTTTTAGCACCTAGCCCTTTAGGGGACACTCAGGATCCAAGCTGTAGTGCTGCATTACCTGGTTTCCACTTTGCTGGAGGCTTGGTGGTCCCTGCTTCTAAGAATGCTCTTGCCAGATAATTTTAGCCTTTTCAAGATTTTCGTCCCTTCTAGATTCTATCTCTTAAAGGGTTGCCTTTCCTGGCCTACACCACTTTAGAGGATTTGCTCAGCAAAGGTTAGACCATCTGGGTTCAATGCAGGATGCTTTCGGAGGCCATTATTAGCCCAGAGGACCATGATGGTCTGAGAAGTTGATTCATTACATAGTTTTCCCGTCTTTGTAAATATCTTGTCTTTCTTACCTTTTCCTCCCAGTGTTCTTCCCAAGGACACTACTAATAGATGTACTCCATCTCAAGCTGGCATCCCAGAGAACCAAACCTGTGACAAACTCTCTTGAGTATTTTGCAACAAGCCTTCTGTGTCTGCGCATGAATGCAGCTATTTCACTTGCTTCTTTGTTATTTTCATTTCATGCTTATTTATGAGATGCTTAGCGTCGTGTCGTGTATGAAGACATTGTAGTAAACAAAATAGAGATGGTTTCTGGTCTCATGGATCTTAAGTGGCTTTAGTCTAAACACAAATTTCTAATCTTGTTTCTTCACTCTAATTATGCAAGTCCCATACCATTCTGGCTGCCCCAGCACTTAGGGGCACTGGAAAGAGAGGTCTCCTATTGCCTGATACCTACTAACTACTTCTGAGAGATTGGTAGCAACGTCTAAATAATCTTTGCTTTAATGTTCCTTGCATTTCCCTCACTGTGGGACCAGAAATAAGTCCGTGCTATGGAGAACTCACACTGCACCAGGAAAATGGGCTGAGGTGGCTGCCAGAATGGCTTTGTCCTCTTGGAATCACTGTCAGAGTCAGAAGTTGAATTGAAAAAATGAGATAGAAGGTAATTAGCAGCTCTATAAACATTTCTTGAATTAATAACAAAAGTAATGCACGATTATTGCCTATTTCCCTTATGAATCAACAGAGCTATTTTGGCTGGGTGTATAACAGGGAGAAATGTGGGGCAGAAGGCCAGAGCTGATGCTCATCGTGCAGACTGTTGGGATGAGGCGAATCTTCAGTCGCCTCTTTCTCTGCTCTCCTGCTGGTCCACAGGTGAGACCTGAGTGGCGCTAGTTCTCACTACGCTCCAATCTCAGGATGCCAAGAGCTGCATAACAGCTTCTCTGCATGGGAATCTGTGCATTAGCGTGGGGCTTTTGGGCCTGCTGTGGCTTGCGTGGCTATCTCCCTGCAAGAAAAACTGTACATCTGTAATACCCCAGAAAATTGGGACTGACATGCAGCTCAGTACCCAAAGTGGCTTCACTCAAGCAAACACAAAGAATAATAGCCATGTACTTAAATGCTTGAGTAGGTATCAATTGGAAGAACGTTCCAGTAATCCATGTTTATAAGCCCCGTTAGCATGAATGTTTGAAATAGCACTTATTCCACTTTATTCTTGACAAATGGAGTTTGTAGCCATGCAGATATTTTATTTCAATTATGTGCTGGTGTTGTAGAGAGGTTTCTGACAATAACAAGGCATAAGCCATTTTTATTGTCTGTCTATCACTCTTCTCGTGGATAATCTCCACTAGACAGTTCATTAAGATGAAAAATTAACAGACCATGGTTTGGGGAGAGTAATCATGGGACATGAGAGCTTGGGTAGGCCTTGGCATTCAGAGAAGCAGGCAGATGACAAACATGTAGCTCTTCAAAAGAAGTGGCATTTGGCTAATCAGTAGTACCCATGTGTTTATCAAACAGGTACTTGTGTGTTCAGCCCTGAGATGAGATAATAAGGAAAAAAGAAAATAGAGCAACTATAGGCATTTCCCTCCAAAGGTTTGCCACCTCTTGTGAGAGGTCAGCAGGGTTTCAGCTGCCAATGAAGGAGTCTTGATAAGTGTTCAAGTGCCTGATACTTTGGATCTGGCTCTAAGTTTAGGAAATAGTGTGGACTATAGAGATTTCTTAGGCCTTCAGGAGCAGAAAGATGTTAATTAGTGGAATGTCTTCTATAAACAGGAACTGTTAATGGCTAAGAGGTTGCTTTTGGGGGAGGGGATGATAAAAATCTTCTGAATTTATTGACCACATATAACAAAACTTGAAACTATGGTAGGAAATACTGTACACTGTTGTAGGGTGAATTTTAATATATATGAATTACATCTTAACTAAGTTTGTTATTATTTTAAAATACTCTCTACAAATGACATAGAAAAATTATAGCAAATTTCATTATATATTCTCAGACATGGGCTGAGTTGAAGTAGGCCAAAAGGATAAGGCATGCAATGGAAATTGGAGACTTCTTTCACAAGGTGTGAGTGGATATATCCATTCCAATGAGAAAACCAAGAGTCAGATCAGTGAGTAAGAAACGGGGCTGGGGCATCACCTCTAGACTATGCCTTTAGGGAACACATACTGTCCACTTTGGTGTGCTGCCTCATGAAAAATACAGACTCTGGATTGTAGAAGGAACATAAATGTTAAAAGCAATTACCATGACTTACCACTGCACACTTAGTTTGGCAAGTGTCTTCTTCTCTTCTTAGAGTCCCTGGGACAGCTATATGTGTGGCTCCAGAGGTGGGACATGTCTCAGAAGAAAGGAGGATGGAAAGAAAGACACCAACTCTGCATTTCTAGGCTACCTAGACAATTCCTGCATTCTCTCTTCTATGCATGTGAAGAGTTTCTTTCTTGCTTTACCTCCCTTTCCAGCTCCATCTTTCCCTAAACTTTCCTGTACACCCTGTTTCCCCAATGCAAGAAGGATTTCTAAAGGAAACCTTTGAAATGTGAGACCTCAGATATCTAGAAACAAGGTTTAGAGTCAGATGTACTGTCTGGTAGCTATAGAATTGTTATTGATTTTTTGCCTTTGCAAAATGAGAAGACATGCATCTCTACCATAAATCTCCCATCTAGATTCAAGCCATTTACATTCTTACTGCTACTGGGGTTCATGACAGTGGTTTGATTGTTATTCTCAGCTTACTCATGAAAACAATGGGTTAAATTCTCTCCCTGTTGGACAGCACAGGAACTGAGTCTGGATTTGTAAATACTGCTGTATTGAATTTACTTTGTTGGGGACATTTTCCTCCCTTCAGACAGTGGAATAACAGCATCCCTGGAAACCATAGAGGAGTCAGGATGTATTAACCCAAGCAGCCAGCTGAAAACAAAAGCTCTGCTTAAGATCCCAGCAAAACACCAGTCCCTGCTGCTCCCACTGTTTGAGCGCATTCAGGAAGCACAAATAAAATTAGATATAAAAGGGAAGTGACATTTAGGAAGTGCAAGCCTTAGGAAGCAAACATCCTTTCCCTATATCTTTGTACTTGTGTCAGTTTTAAGGAAATTAAAAGAACAAAGCATATTAAAAAAAAAAAAAGATTTATGCTTCTTGAAACATATCCCTGCTGACTGAGCAGTATTTGCTTGTGTTCCCCTTAGTGAAGGCATTAGCCCAAGACCTGATCCAGGAACGGGTTCTAATCTTGTGTTTTCCATTTGCCAGGCAACTGACTCCTTGGGCTTTTCTGCTCCTTTGTCAAATGAGATAAGTGGTGGTAATAATCAATATCCATGCCATAGAGAGTTTTTGAGGACCAACTCATGCGTTATCTCTGACGTACCTGGACCAGTACCTGTCTCACTGCAAGGCTCCCTAAACAAGAGCCAGGGTGACCGTTAGGGTACCTGAGTCCGTACCATTCCCAATGTGCAGGTGACTCCAGGCTGAGAGGACAGTGTAGGCAGAGGTTTCTATGCCTGATAGAATCCAGGTCACAGTTAGGATTTTGCAGTGTGTGCTGGGAATCTTCTCAGCAATTCATGGTGGTGACAGAGTCCCCAGAGGAGCATGGTGCTCTGTGTGTTGGTCACCGTGTGCTGATGAGCTTCTTGTTTTCCCTTTCGATAGAAGGACAGAGGCTATGGAAAAGCTGTGCAGAATATAGAAGCAGCGCGTCATCTTTCAACAGCAGTGAGTCGCGAGGGGACTGAGCTCATCTGGAGTACAGTTCCATGTTTTCTCCAACTGTATGACTTCGTACAATTTTTCATGCGTGACCTCCTTTTCCTTTCCTATAAAGAGAAAGAGGGAAATGGTAGATGATCTCAACCACCTTGCAGGCTGAGGAAGGAGGAGCTTCCATTTTTAACCTGCTGAAATTTTCCATGCCGTCTATTTTCCTCCAAGCAACAGAGCACAGCACACAGGCACAAGAGCTCTGATGATGCTCTCTGTGCATCTTTCGATTCATTTGTATGCTACCTGCATGCCTTCCACCATGTGATTTCACTCCATGCAGTTTCAGTTTTCTCATCTTGTAAACAGAAGTGTTAGTTCCCCATTGTGGTTGTAACAAAAACACTAAGAACTTCATCATCAGTTTTGAACATCCAAAGTTCAAAATGAGTCCTCGTTTATAAAACCAAGTTCTTTCTGGGGAGCCTAGGAGGACATTTTCTTATTCTTTTCACTTCCCAAAGCCCATGGCCTCTTACTGGGTCTCAGCACACACTCCTTCAACTTGACTTCTCTCCTCGCTTCTGTCTCCAGTCCTTCCACCCTCTTCTTACAAGAGTCCTAGTGATTATATTTGTGGACATCTTTCAGAGATTGTTGTATTTTTTAAGTAGGAATATAAGCAATCCCTATGTATGTCAGACACTGTTACAAGGATCAGGGTATTGCATGAAAAATACCTAGCATAGTCCCTAGCACATTATTAGTGACTCAATAAATGATTCTGCTCTGTGGGATTACTATTATAAAGCATTTGATCACATACCTTAGAGCAGCACACAGGGATTGTCACAGCTCTAGTCTGGAAGGAACAGTGGCCCTGTTTAACAGTGGCTGGAGGCTTTCACTCATTTCAGCCCTGGAGGGAAGCTGGTCCACAGAGATAATTTTGTCTGAATAAAGCTCCTGTGATAGTGTTAGCTTGATGAAGTGTTGTCTCTTTTCTGAGCCTTAGATTCTTATTTATAATCTGAGGGCTATCAGTAGGAGGACTTGACTGTGGGATTTTTCCTTGCAATAAGAAATCTATGAACTATAATAACTGATCCTCCGTGCATTGATGGATGCGCAAGCTGGGGTTATAGTATGGTGACTGGTGTCCCATTATGAAATAACAGCAGCATCACAGCACAAACACCTCTCACCTTCTGCTGCCAGTCAGGAGGGCCACTAACGAAGGCTACTAGCTGAGAAAGTCTCTGATCCAGGCCAAGCTCCAAGATCACAAAGAGGGGAGGCTGATGTATAACAGGTGGAGTGGGTCAGTATCGCTGAGGATGAGAAGTTGTATTTCCAAGCTTAAGGCAACACTGCATTCTTCTAGGTAGAATTTACATTGTTCCTGGAGTAAGAGCTGAGAAAAAGAATAAAAACAGGAAACTTACTCATGTGTCAAACTCTTGCTGATGCTCTCCGATTGTTTAAGTCCTACCACTTTGCTCTGTGGAACCGCATAGAAGAAAGACTGAGTAACTTGCCTGATACCCCACAACCAGAAAACAACACAAGAAGAATGAAACAAAGCACACCTGTAATCCCTGCTATGTGACTGGTTGAAGCAAGAGGATCCCACAATTGAGAAAAAGCCTGGCTAACTTAGTGACCCTCTGACTCAGAATAAGAAGTAAAAATTTGGGTATATGGCTGCATTGTAGGACATCCCTGGGCTCCGTCTCCAGTACTGAGAAAACAATAAACACACAAAAAGAAATAAAACACTTCCAGTCCAAACAGAGCTTATTTGGGACTGTCCTCAGCCTGAGATGTCAAGTTGCCTCTCACAGGGGATGCTACATGTGACAGGTGCCTGTGATGGTTCTCAGTCAAGCTGTGAGGATACCTGTGCTCCTCTATCCAACAGAAACCCATCACCACAGGATATTTTGCTTCAGCATTTTCTTTTTTGGCCAGTGTTTTTCCATAAAATAATCTTCATCTCCTTTGGCATTTTCTTTATGCCCTTTCTTTTCTCATCAAAAGGTTCTTTCTTTTGTGAGTTGTTTTGGGCACAGAGTCTGCTGGTCCATGGGGGATGGTTGCAAACAGATTGTGACTTCACCCTCCAAGTGATTCACATTGCCCTTGAGTGCTGGACACTAATTACCAGGGACACTAAATGGGCGAGTAATTATCTCTGGAACATTTTTGGTGATCTATTTTTTAAATCACCTAAGAAACTGCTTGACAGGACACATGAAGCTCTCAAACTTAGCCAGAGACAAGAGGAATGTGAAATGTGGCCCTTCACGTGGGTCAGAATGAGCAGAGACTTGTGACGCTGAGACTGACCTGCATCTCTTTGTGATTTGGAAGATGTCTTCAGCAGGAAATTGGAATGCATGGATCCTGATGTTTGTGCAAAATCAGTCGCTAATTGAAATCATAGTTCCCGCAGAAGAGGGATGTACCAAGCGCCTTCTTGCAAGAAGCTAGAGTATCCTACTGAGTGTCTCTAAATTCCTAAATAGTACAAAGTCAAGCCTTTGAGTCAAGCCACTAGTTATATTTCTGACCTGGAAAAAGCTACAAGGAAAGTCAAAACCCTCTAGGAATGGAGGAAAAGGGAGAAAAAGGTAGCTATTAGAAACTACACATTCAAGTTAAGTCATTAAAAATGAAGTCTCTGAGACCAGATGGTCAGGGGCACAGCAATTGTGTCATCTTGGGTGAGTCACTGCACCTCTTCAGCTTCCATGTCTGTAAGATGAGAATATCCTCATTGGAAAGCCACAAGGCTGTGTGCCAATTAATAAGAACAAGTGAGCCAATTAATAAGAACAAGAATGCGCACCACAGCACCACACTCGAAATAAGTACCTGGTAATGGTGAGCCGCTCTCATCATCAGCTACCACTAATCAGTTATGTCTTCCTGGGTAAGAAGCATGGAGCAGACAGAAGCCGAGCTGAGCCTGGATTTGGAGGCATGTGCTCCTGCACAGAAACTGTATTGTCTCTCAGGGAACCGTTTTCATTTCTTTAGACCAGGCTTTCAGCCTCAACAGTGCTCTCAAGTAGCGTTATTCTGCTGCAGTAGTACCTTAGAAGAGTAGGAACTATGTATCACTTACTCTTTCCTTCTCCATCAATAAATTGAGGATAATAATAACCCTCACCTTGGCTGGCTGACTGCTGTATAAAATGAGCTCATGTTCACAAAAGCCCTTGGTAAATTACAAAGTGCTATAAAGTATGAATTATTACTGTGATTGTTCTATTGCAAGCATTCCACAAACAATACAGGAAATTAAGGACAGATACTACTGGTATTCAGAAGGCATTTAACCCTTTTAAGTATGTAGCTATAAACTCCCAGCAGATTGGCTTGGTAATGCAGTCTTCCATTGCTTTTAATCTTGGTAATAGTCCATTCATAGCCATCATAGCAGAGACAGTGCTGTGGACACCAGTGGGCAGCAGGGCTAAGCAGGGCAGCTGGGACAGCTCTGGAACAGCAATTTAGGATAAGCATTATGACTCCAAACTCAAGTACACAAGGCACTATGAACCAGAAGTGCCTGATTTGTAAGTTAGAGGTAATGGCTACCTCATTCAGCTGCTGCAAAGAGTAAATAATGTAAGCATCACAAAGCCCACAACATGCTTCCTAGTACTTTGCTTTCCCTTTACTCAGCTCAGAAAAACACTAATCAGGGTTAGCGCCCTTGTGTCACCGTCAGCGTCACTGCTCCTGTGGTCTGCAGACCCACTCCCAGTACCTCACAGCCCTCCCCCCACCCCCGCCCAGGATTAGTGACAACATAGCCGGTTCTTTGCATATTCCAGTGTCTCTTCTTGATAAGTGGGGCTGGAAGGCTAAGAATAGAAAGAAACAGTACAGTGCGGTCCTGACTTCCTGGCCACATCCCTCTAGTGAAGGAGATAACAGGGTATAACTAAACTTCAAGGACTCTTCCCAACCAGCCAGCCAGCTCTGTAGGGCTAGTCCTGCTGCAGCCATGTCAAGATTGCTTGGGTGATAAACAAAAGCAATACAAATTTGGCCTTAGCATTAAGTCCTAGCGATCAGAGATGTAATACCATTGATAATAACAGGTTTATTGAGCATTTACTATAGGATGTTTTAATGGTTAACAACTCATTTGGATAATTTCCTTCAATCCTCAGATCAATGGAAGGGGGAATGTTCTATATTTATACCCGTATTTTCCAGAGGGGACTACATGATAGAGAAGAACAGAGAGTCTTGGCAGGGGCAGTGGCTTTCCATCATTTTCAGAGAACAAATGTCCTGTGATCTCGGGGACTAGGGAGTAACTGGTATCATGGCATCTCTACCCATCTAACTCAGCCTGCACTTTGACTTTCTCAGGCTGCATTGGTTTCTTGGGGTTGCCATGGTACCAAGTAGCATAAACTCAAGGCTTAAAAACAGAAATCTATTGCCTCAAAGATCTGGATGCTGGAACTCTGACATAAAGGAGTAGGCATTCTCTTTCTTCTGAAGGCTACCGATGAAAATCTGTTTTACACTTTCTCCTTGCTTCTGGAAGCTTCAGGCTTTTTTGGTTTGTAAGTGATTTTCTCCTTGTGTCAAAATTTCTACTTTTTGACGTATCATTCCTTGTGAAATAGGGCCCATCCATGGTGCTTTTATCTTACCTTGACCATCTGCAAAGGTTCTACTTCCAAATAGGATCTCATTCACAGATAGTGTGTCAGTTTGTGAGACACAACTCAACATTTAATGCCATCTAAACCCATTTCTACAATCATCCTTTAAAACATGTGCAAGAGTAACCTTTCTGTCTCATCAATTCATTCAACAAGTATTTATTGAATACTGCTTGTATGTTTGATGCCACACTACCAACGGAAGATAAGGGGATGAACAAAACAACCTATGGTTCTCATCGTTTTAGAATTGGTGATGCACTGTTGGAGAACCATAGGCTATTCATGGGACTGGAATGAAACCTATTATCATTTATTCCAAGTGACTCACATGAAGGAAAAAGTGAATGCAATTTCCTTGCCCTGAGTAATCTATAGAGAAAATAATCTGAAGACAGATATTAATATTTGATTAAGTTTATTTGAATGTACATGTCTCCAGTTCACCCATTGCTTTGCAAAGTGGCCCATCGTCTCTTGAAGCCCATATGTATTTTCCCCTGGTTTACTGCCGGGGTCATCACAGGCTTCCTAGACCAGGCCCTGCAAGCTCAGAGACTTTAACCAGGACCTATCACTTATTAGAAGGGAGAACAATTAGCCTGTGCTCTGCTTAATTAAACCTCACTTAATGGGCAAGCGTTTCCTTTAACAGGCTTGCTGTCACTTCATCAGTTATTTAAGGCAGTTCATTTCACAGCAGGAGGGAAAAGAGAGAAAGTAAAAAAAAAAATTCATTTGCTCAAACTCAATTGGTCTGAGGAAAAGCGTGGCTGTCTAGAAGATGCCTAATTGCTGCTGTGATCCTGAGCTTATTCTCTATTTAGTCCCAGCCTTCTTATTGAAACGCTAATCAGGGGCAGGTCTCACCTCTTGATGAATGATTTTGTAAAAACTTGATATTCTTCATCTTAGCTAGGCATGCCTGCATGCAAGCATAATGCTGCTGCGACTGAATGGAAAGATAACTAATGCCCCTAATTTTGCAAAGAGGGCTGTGATTTGGTACATACAGTACAGATCAGGGGAAATCAAAATGAAATTAATTTCCTCCTTTGCATAGGCACTGTCTCTGCTTTATCAGGAGCCATTTTTCTTTGGCTGATTTTGCTGGAGATGCAGAGAACATGTGACACGTGTATGTGGGCTTATTTCTTATAGGTGGGGTCAAATTGAGGCTATGCCTTTTTATGTGACATTAGAACTTGTTGAATCTAAAGTTCTCTGCCTTGCTGTTACATTTGTCATGTTGGGAGTAATTACCCCTGCTTCACAAGAGTGTAAAGATTAGGGGTCATGCTTCTAGCTCAAAATTTAGCTTTGAAGTTATACAGTACATTAATTTCCCTTTCCCTGTGCTTCTTGGCCCCTCATTCACCAACTCTGGAAAGTGAGAAAGAGATATTTTGTTTTTCCTAAAGTACTTTAGACCTAGCCAGTATGTGAGCGATAGACAACTCCATTCTTCTAAGTTCTAAAAGGTTAATACATCCAAATGGATCAAGTGTTTTATTTTATTGTATTTTTCTTTTTTTTTTTTTTTTTAATGTATTTATTTATTTGTTTTGGAACCGGGGGTTGAACTCAGGCCCTTGTGCTTGCCAGGCAAGTGCTTATTCCATTGAGCCATCTCCCCGGCCC
>NDGM010646297.1:0-10849 GCA_002564305.1 Octomys mimax
TTTATTACATAAAACACATAGTGCTGAGAACAGTGGGCCAAGTAAGCTTGAAGCAAGGGAGAGTATTTCAAGGGGGGTTAATGTGTCTTATACCATAATCAATTTTAAAAACTTATTCCCTGGTGTATGTTGATCGCTATCTGTATCATCTTATTTAATCTTCACAGCAGCCCTGTGAAGTAGGTGCAGCGCTTGTGGCCATTTTATAGAAGTTCAAGTCAAGACCCAGAGATAAGTTGCCTCTGTTCTGGAACTGACCTGGAGGAGGTAGATGAGTCAGGGCTCAGGTTGGGTTCTGGCTCACCCAAGCCTGGGCCACCGGCCCATTGGCCACCTATCTCTCCTGCCACCTCAGTGCCAGCTCCGCTCCCTTCCTGGCCTCGGGCTGTGATGGATGCTGCCTGGGGAGTTGGAAAGAGAGATGCAGAAGAGAAAGATGCAGAAGGGTTGGAGGCAGCTGGGGGGAAGGAAGATAGATGCTTTCCAGTTAAGCAGAAGTCTTTTGACCTTTTCATGTTCATTCAGCTAAGTCAAAGGGGGCTGGACTTTGGTTCACCATCATTAGGCATAAATGTGGACTAATGAGGAAAAATCTGCTTTGCTAAGCTTAGAAAACATAGAGATCAGACTGAACAGGGTATTAGTCTGATAAGGCGAAGGCGCAGGACCCAGGCAGGGACTGGAGAGGGGACCTGCCTGTGCACATGGCCGAATCCTCAGATCTTCCTGAGAACTAGGGGTCCCACCTCGGGAAGAGGATTCCCAGAAAAAGGGGGCGAGCACTTGGGACAGGAGTCATTGTGCTCTGTACTTCTTTCCCTGTCTGAAGGCCAGACTGTGAGTGACCTTAAGACATTCGGCCAAGGTTAGAGCAGAGGTTTTCAGGGGATGCTCTGGACTGCCCTCTGGGCCACTCTGAGACTCAGCAGGGCAGAAAGCAAGGGCTTAAGGTGTGGGTGGGGATAACCTGGGGCCAAAGAGATAGGAGAGGAGGGAAGGAGAGGGGGTTCCATCTCAGCTCGGCCGCCTCTTTTTCATATCCCCTCATCTTCGGCCAGTCCCCTCCTCTCTGTTCTGACAGGCTTTGCCTCTGTTGGGCATGAAATGAGGCACTGTATAGAAAAAAAATGAGGCACCTGGATTGTCTCTTCTGTCACGCAGTTACCTGTTTATGAGCACCAACAGCCTTAGGGAGCTCGCTCAGCCTCTCTGAGTGTCAGGCTCTTCATCCTGGGGGGAGGGGGGATCACAGCCTGAAGGGGTTGGCCGGTGCTGCCAGCAGGCTCACGCTGGACCTTGCAGCATTTGTCTCAGAGATTACCATTCTAGAGGCTTCTGCGCCAAGTATTCACCAGTGCTTTGGGGACTTATCGGAGATTCACAGCAATGATGAGAACTGTGGCCAGCGTGGAACCCCACACGTCCCCTCTGCTAAAACCTCCCTGCAGGGATTGGATTCAAGGGCAAATCACATGCCACCTCTTCTGGGAAGCCTTCCCTGATTTCCCTTCTAAGAAGACCCTCATCGCTGGGCAGACCTCCCCTTGATCACCAGATTTCCAAACCCATGTGCCCTTTGCCCCTTTAGACTATGAGTGTCCAGAGGCTAGCACATCCATGGCCTTAATAAACCCCAACAAAGCATCTGGTTATTTAGTAAGAGCTGCCCTTCCCTGGAGCCAGCTCCTGATGGCTGCCCCTGTGCTCTGGTATCCTCTGGGTTACTTTGATCCAAGGGAGTATGTGAATAGCCAAGCTACATCAAGACCAGTTGGGACAGGGACCACTGATCCCCTAAGATCCCTCTGCATGGAAAATTTATCTTTTCATTCTGCAAGGAAAGCACCCTGCCCCTCATCCTGGCTTACTTCTTCACAGCCACAGCCCCACCTGACGCTGCACATTCTGAGGGGTTGGGTTTATTTTCTTTTCCCTGAACTTGAACTGAGCCTGTCCTGTCCACCGTGGTCCCCTTGGCAGAGGGCCACCTGCAGACAGTGTCGCCTAAGCAGTGTTTGTGAAACGAGTGAGCTGGTGAATAAAAGCTCCAGCAGTGGCCGTGACCCCATTCAGCCCCAGAGTCCTTCTCCAGAAAATAGGAATGATAGCATCCATCCCGGGGGGTGGCTCTGTGTACCCAGGAGGATGATGAGGATGCCAGCTAAGGTGCATGCTGCCCTGGCTCTAAGTACATTCATACACTTCATCTTTATGACAACCATAGAAGGTAGGAGCTATTGTCATCTCCGTTTTATGCTTAAGTAGACTGAGACACGAGGCAGGGAAAAGAGTGGCCCAGGGTGGCCAGTGAGTAGGTCAGGGGTCCAGCATGGTATGGACACAGGGTGACTCTGGTGATGTTCATGTCCTGTCTGCTTCGCTCAGCCCTCACCCTATGACTCAGTGGCCAATGTCTGCCTGCCTCTGTGTGTCCTGAACAAAGATGGCTGAGGGATTGAAGGGGACAGAGAGGGGGGAACTGTGCCAGGGCTGGTAGTGGAAATGGAGGAGAGTGGGGTGTTTCCAGATGTGTATGGACTTGACCTCAGAGGGTCTCAGACATTATTCTAGGCACCTGCTGTATTTTAGGTCCAATGGGTGCAGCAGAAAATCAGGAAGACCATGCGAGATCCTAATGGAGCACTTGGGTGGGGACAAGAAGGGGGTGACATCTGCAGCACAAAAGCATGAAGCAGAATCAGCTTGGGGACAAGCTGCCAACCCAATGTGGCCCACAGATGGCCCGGGATCACTGGTCCTCTGAAGCAAAGGGAGCCAGTGCCAGTGCTGACAGTGCCTTAAAGGGGACTCTCTGGATCCACTGTGGTCCGCTCCCCACACTCACTGAGATCAAAGACTTTAATAGACACAAGTGCCCGAGGTACGTTTTGCTTTGTAAGCACAAATCAGCACAGGACTGAGATGTGGCGCCAGGGCTGGACAGAGCCACTCCACACGGGGAGCTCACTGTCTGGTTGCAGGGACTTAGACAGGGAGAAGCCACATGCAGCAGGGTTTCCAGGGAACATAGGAGTGCCGAACATTTATTGAACAGTTACTGTTGCTAAGTACTTAGTCCAGTTCCTCGCCCGCCTAACCCATCTCGCCTGCATGTCACCCGTTCCAGGGAAGGGCTACCCCTGCTTTACACAGACGGAGAAAATAGCCACAGGAACAGGCAGCACGCCCTGACCTTCTGCCTGCGTGCCTTGTCCAGCACACCTGTGGAGGAGGAAATAGGACCCCTAGAGGACCCCTGGAGGTGGAGGCTGCTCAGGGATCTCCGATATGAAAGGATCCACGACCGCAGTGCATGACTAAGTGTCCCTGCAGGTGGGTCACGCCCTCAGCCTCCTGGCCTGCTCCTGTGGAGAAGACCCTGGCCAGTCCTGCTGGACACAGCACACTGTGGGGAGGATCTAGGCCTGGAAAATGCTGATGCCCAGCCCTGTGCCCCCTGAGAGTCTGACAGAGAACTGTGGCTTTCTGGGCACAGTTCACCCCAAACTGCTTTTCCTTCTCCAGGGTGCTCAGAGGACCCAGCACCTGGAGCCCTGGACCTGGGGCAGTCCAACCTGGTAGGAGAGGCAGAGGCCGAAGTTTCTAGACTTCAAGGGGTGAGAGCTGCACATTCCAGCCCCATGGCCTGCGGCGATCGCATTACTTTGTCCAAATCTGGCTAGAATGGTTCTGATGACTATGAAACTGTCTTAGAGATACAAACCTGGGACGGTGACTGTGCTGGCATTTGCAGGGCACTTGGCCTGCCGAGCCCTGGACCAAGCACGTTACAGGGGTGACTGTCTCTCAGGCTCAGCCCATCCTTGCTGGCAGGTGCTGTCCTATGGGGGAGGAAATGGAGGCAGAAGAATCAAAGCCCCCTCTCCAAGGTCACACTGTAGATCAGCTGTGGGCTGCCCTCCCTGTCCCTGCCGCCACCGCTTCTCCACAGTGGACAGAGTGACCCTCTGTGGTGGTCTTCTCTCTCCCTCACTATACAGAAGGGAAAGCAGAGGCCCGGAGAGCACAGCAGCTTCTCCAAAATCACACAGAGGAGCCAGGCTTTTTGTTTCTCATCCCACCTGGCTGTTTGGCCACTTTCTCCTTAAGCACCCACAGGGAGGCCCAGCAGGGGCCCACAGCATTCAGGAGCCAGACATGAAGCCCAGATAGCCCCAGAGGCTGCTGCGGAGGCAGGCACTGCCCGTGGCAGCCAGAACACTGCGCAGGACCCTGGGTTCCCTCTTTCCTACTCAACACGCTGCAGGAAAACACATCCTTTCAAAATGAAAGTTGGTTAGAAGTAACCAGATTAGTAGTATTTATGTACTAGCATTTTATTAATTAAGTGGCCTGGATATACTGAAACCTGGGCATTTAATTTAGATTTATAGGGATAATTTAAATTTATAAGATCAGTTATTATGCATTGAGTACAGAAAATGTCAATTGATTTTCATAGGCAATATTTATTGAAGTATGAAGAAAGAAAACTGCATAAAATGTAATTGCCCTGCTTTGAGTCTGAGCGCTGGCAGGGACTTGGGCAGGCAGAGCGGGGAGGGGCCCTCACCCCAGGAGCGGCTCTCTTCCTGTGTGGATGGCAGTTTCACTTCCCCTCGTTAGTCATCTAAATAAAAGCTAACATCATAGCATGAATGTTTGAGATCCGCACGTAATCACAGTGCGAGACTCTGTCGGACCACTTCTGGCAAGCGCAGGAAGGCAGAGAGGTGCAGGTGGGGAGGGCAGCATCCAGCTGGGAGCCCTGGCAAAGCCTGGCCCGTGACCTTGAGAAGCTCACCTCATCTCCTCTGCTCTCCGCCCTGCTCTTTCCTCTGCCAGGCTGAGCATGGGGCTTGGGGAACCCTCTTGGGCAGTGCTGAGGCTTGATGAAACTCGGGATTTGGTCCCACATCTCGATGGATATTGGTTGGTGTGGGGTGACCTCTCTGGTCCTCTCATCACATCCCAGGACACCAACATTTTAATTCTGAGAGGCCATATTGGCCAGGCATTGGGATACACAGCCTCCTCCCTCAGGCAGGGTCAGCCAAGCCACAGCACCTGCAGAAGGGCTGAGGACAAGGAAAAGGTCGGCTGCCCAGGACAAAGCAGTGGCTTCAACCCCGGAAGATCAGCCCTCCAGAAATCACACTAAATCCTTTCAACTCAAGGGATCTGGTCCAAAGAAACCATCACAAAAGCATCTAGGGAGGCTATAAGGTCCAAAGGAAGTAGAGATGACACAGAGGTTAGCGACTGCAGGAGGCTCCCTGGGCTGGAGACCTGGGAGGGCGTGAACAGGGCCCAGGAGCACTCATAGGTGATGATGACAGGGGTTCTGCTGCTGGGGCCACCACTGTCCTTCCTCGGCAGACCCAGCAAGGCACAGCACCTCTGTGCCTGCAGCAGGGACCCCAAGGGCCACCTGCTCTTCATTGAGTGACTCTGCTGGTCATCTACCAACGTCCCTAAGGGCTCCCCACTAGCTGCTATTTTTAGAGGTCTAGCCACACTCTTATCCTCCAACCCTTCTTGCCACCAGACTTTCTGTCTTTTTCAAGTCCCTGATCATTTAGCCATTGTCAGTGAATATTGACCTCTGGCTCTTTCCCACCCAGCCACCTTGTGCACTGAGTTGTGCTGCTTGAAGGCCTGCCCACTTTGGGCTTCTCTGTCTTCCCATCTTCAGGGTCTGCTTCTCTTCCTGCAGAAGTACCCTCTGGCTGGACCAGTAGGTCATCTGCTTCAGGGGCCAATGGTTCCTCTCCATACTCCCAAGGTGCCCAGACAGCAGAGTGCCAGCCTATTCGAAATATGAATCTTTAAAGATATGATTAAGGTAACAATCTAAAGATGAGATAGATCATCTGGGATCAAGTGGGCCCTAAATTTAATCCTACTGTCCCCATGAGAGACAGAAAGGAGAAAGACACAAGGAGACAGCGGAAGAGGCCATGCAAAGATAGAGGCAGAGACTGTAGTGGTGCAGCCACAAGCCAAGGAGTGACAGGAGCCATCAGCAGCTGGGAGGCACAAGGAACTCTGTCAACTATGGTTTTCCATGAGAGCCTGGCCCTCTCAACACCTTGGTTCCAGACTTCTGGCTTTCGGAACTATGAGAGCATAGGCTTTCCTTGTTTTAAACCAAGTTCGCAGTCATTCAATACAGCAGCCACAGGAAATTCACAGCCAGAGAGAGACAATGCCTTACAAGGCCAGAGGTGTGGGCTGAGAGAAGATGGGAGAGCAGTTACAGAGGGTGCTGGCAAGCTCAAGTCACCCAGTCGTGCAATTTACTAGCCTCTAATAGTGCAGTTTGCTGGCTCAAGCCCTAACACCGCTCACACTGACTTGATAACTCCGTGGCCCAGTTCAGCTCACTCCCAGGCCAGGATGGGCCATCTGAGCTACATGATCACTTGGTGCCCAGTACCAGCCATTTCATCTCCGCCAGGGCCCAGTCAAAGCCCAGAGACAGTTCCCAACTGGAGAATAGTTATCTAGGAAAGAGGATGAGGCTTTGCAGTTGTGCAGGGCAACTCCTGTTGGGGCCAGACTGGTCCCAAGACCTGGAGAACCAGCCTGGACCTGAGGTTGGAATTCCTGCCAGGCCTTTCCTGGCCTACAGCCCACTGAGCTCTCCAACTTCTTTGGAATGTGGGCTGGGGCTGAATCCATGGGGAATATACCACATTCTTAGACCTCTTGTTTCCCAACCAAGGCCTGCATGTCCAAGTAAGAGGCAGCAAGCCTGTGTGAACTCTACAACCCCCAGGAAGACAGTGTAGCTCTTATATTCTTTTGTGGCTTCCCCTTGGCCACAGAAAAATAAAGCCTCCTGCAGGGCAATCCCATCTCTGGTGATGTGTTTGGTCTTTGAGCACGAAGTATAAACACACTGCTTGTTGTTCTCTGTCTACAAACTCTCCCCAGCAGTTCTGAGTCATCATTGCACTCTGTGTTCCTTACAATGGCCCTGATTACTGCCGCAGAGGCCAAGTGCAGCAGCCTGCTCAGCAGGTGTTCAACAGGTGTTCAACAGGTGCTTCATTAGAGGTAAGCACAGGTGATGACTCCCGTGGCTTAATGCCACTGCCTGCCGCAGAGTACCCGACTCTGTCCTCCCTGGCCATGTGTTGAGTCCTTGCCAGGTCCTAGCCTCACCATGCCAGGCTGCCCACCTCCAAGTTCCATCACTGAGTATTGGTTTCCTGGCCACCTAGTGATTCTAAAACTAGATTATCCATGCTTCAGTGACAAGCAGCTGAAACTGCACTGAGAATTGAAAAGAGAGGGGGAAAGTACCCAGAATCCAGGAAGAAATGCTCGACAGGGCTGGAAGAGCGGACAATGGCAAGAGAAGAGGCCTGGGGGCTGGAGGCCCTGCATCCTCTGACAGGTCAGCATTGCTTTCTTGCAGCCTCTGAGCCAAACTGCTGTCTCTGCTGATGGTGTGGTCACCAAGTCCACTACTGCCCTGCCAGAGCCACCCAAGGGCTGTGGAACCGATAGTACCTGGTGCAGCCCGAACCTCCCCCATATGCAGAGCTGGGGGTCAACTGGGTCTTCCCCATGCCCACCCTACTACTTCCCACCAGGATCCGCCATGTGCCCTTCAGAGTGGAAGCTGCAGGCAAGGGAGGCTGGGAAATCCAGCTGGCCAGGTGATGAGCAGAGGGCTGATACCTGCGGGCAAGTGATCTGCACAGTGCTCTGCACTTGGATTTTGGAGCTGAGCAGAAGAGCCCGAGACTCTGCTCTGTGCCCTTGAGCGTGTCCTCTACTCTCCCAAAGACTCGTGTTACACAAGGATAACGTGGGGATCAGAGCATCACCCATAGGACTACTGGAAAGGGTCAGTAGTATGGGAAAGGCTCCATGGCAGGCTCTACCATCAAACTGCACTCACCTCTAGCAGCTGATACAGCCGGTTTCAGCCTCACCTCATCCTACTTCTGACCTTGAACACGCGTTTAGGCCTCTATGGGCTCTGTTTTCTTATCTGCAAAATCAATGGAGGTGGACTAGCGGCTCCCAAGGTCCAGCCGGAGCTGATGAGTGGTGTGGCTGAGCTATCCTTAAATGAAACAGACAGACTAGGACTGACAGGAGGGATGGAGGGAGGCTCAGACTGCTGGCAAAGAGCCAGCAGGAAGCGAAGGCTTGTAGGAGGCTCTGGCCACATGTGAGAGTTCGGGGCTGCACGCTTTTCCAGAGGACACACTCACGTGTCAAACAACTCGCCCCTTGGCCCACTTAAAGCCCCCTGTGTCCCCAGGCTGATGCCGCCATTGCCGGTAGTAACTTGGCCTCTCTTCCCTCTAATATGGTCACTCTCAGCACTGCTCGATGGACAAGAAATTGCCAGGAGCAGCATTTCCTGCACTTTGCAGTCTACAAAGAAAGGGAGACTTAAATGCAATCCATCATGAAGATTAGGTTTGTAAGCTCAGGGCTCTGGGAGGGCCTTGGGGCCCGAGCTTGGGGACTCTTCTTATTTGTACTGGAATTATGAATTTAGACCTGTTGGAACTCAGGTCTGAGAGCCACTGAGAAGCCTGAAGAAGCCCCTGGGGTCCACTTGGTGGCTCAGAGCCTGTCCAGCGCAGGGGGAGGATTTCCAACCTGCTCTGCCACCTGCTAATTAATGCCACTCACTTAATTTTCCTGAGACTTGGTACCTTGTTTATAGTAAAGAATAATAATATGTAAATAATAATAATAATAATAATAACAATAATATGTAGAGCAGTGATGGCAAGTGTTTTAGAGATTCAATGATACCAACAGCCTGTTTCCACTCGTGTGCCATAGATTTGCCACCAGTGATCTAAAGAAATGGGCACTTGTGCTAGTTCGGCCCAGCCAGCAAACCTGCCTTGTTTTCAGTGCCCAAAACTGCCACCACCCTTCCTTCCAGAAACAAAGCCTTCTTGCTCTGCCTAGCATTCCAGGCAAGTTATCAATCAGTGATTCTGTCCTCTTCTTCTCTTCAAAAGCACATGCCAGCTTAGACCAATCACAGCACTCCATTTCCCCAGGAAATGCTGATTGGGCCAAGTGAAGCACATGACTAAAATTAGACCTATCAGAGTCCTTGCTTGGGACTTTATATATAGCTATTAAAGAGAGCAGTTCTCACTTCCCTCTGGAGGTGGGATGATGTGAGCTTTCACCTGCTGATTGTTATGTTTCCCCTTGACCTTTCTCTTTCCTGCCTTGTGAATAAATCGGGCACCAGAGGGAAGGATGCTCCCACACAGCCAGAAACAAAAGTAAAGAGTTGGTGAGATAAAGAGAATGAGAGATCCAGTGATATAATTGGAGCCCCTGAATCCTGCTGTGCCCGAAGCGGGTCTCTGGAATCGTGTACAGTTCTAGAAGCCACTAAACTCCCTCTCTGGTTAACAGCATGACTATTTAGGTTCAAAGTGTAGAAGATCTAACTCAAGTTACCCTAACTAAAAAGGGAGTTTAGGAGCTCCATAAAGACTGGCATCTCCTCCAGCAGGATGGGCTCCCTGGTGTTTGTTACCGTGATTGTCAGTACCAGGAGGAGTCTGTCACTTAGCGGAGAGCTGTCCAGGGCACGTACAAAATGCGATGCCCGCAGTATTTATTCCCATCTTAGCACTTGAGGCAAAGAGGATGTTGAGGTGACATCTGATGAGTGGAGAGGTGGGTGAGTGGCTAGGTGCTCCGCCTCCTCTTCCTCCTCCCAGCCCTTGTGCTGCTCAGGACCCCCATCCACAGTGTCTCCTCCAAACACCCCTTGCTCCAGCCTATGTCATCCTCCTCCAACCATTTGCTCCAAGATGGGATCTCTTCATTTATTCAGTCATTTGTAGCACAGTTATTTATGAAGCTCCTACTATAAAGCATCTAGAAACCCAGTTCTAGGGGCCAGGGGAAGAAGTGTGACTAGGAGACAGGATGTCAGTTCCCATGCATTTACTTTAGAGGTGCTGTGGCATGCTCCACAAGGTCAGGCAGGCTCTGAAGTGTGCTCAGCAAACATCTCACAGGGGAAGGGGGACTGGAGGGATGAGAAGGGGCTGGCATGAAGGTGACCTCATTTTGACACTGTCTCCCCTACTGTGCCCCCCAGCCCCTTGCATTGGCTGTTCCAGGAGGTCTAGCATAAGGAAGCAAACCCCAAGGGGAGTGGAGGTGAGGATAACAGAAGAACAGAGAGACAGCAGTAACCCTTCCTAGAGCTGGCCTAGGATGGCAGGGGCCAGAAGAGAGGAAGCAGTAGGCCAAGCAACATTGCAGGTGGGAAGGGGTCTACTGCGGCTAGAAGGCAGGTTTGTCAGGCTTCTTGGAGGTGCCTTTGTCAAGAGTGGACTGATTGCTACCCTTGGACCATAGACTCAAGAGCTGCAAATTCAGATTTGAATCCAGTAGAGAGCAGGAAGAAATCCTCCAGTCTCTGGTCAGCACCTTCCATCGGAGGAACTCGTTTGAGACCAGCTGACAAGAGAGGCCCCAATCCAGCCCCTGCAAGCCAGTGTCACAGGGAGGGCTGGAGATTGAACTGGGAGTGAAAAGCACCTGCTGAAACTGGTGCTATGCATAGATCCTGAGTGGTATCCCAAGGCCTGTCTTAAAAGCTTAGTCTCGGGGCTGGGAAGATAGGTCACAGGTAAGCACCTGCCTGGCAAGCACAAGGACTAGGGTTTGATCCCTGGTACCACATGCTGTGCCAGCGTGGGAACCCCAGGCATGCTGAGCCGGCCCCCAAAACTGGGTGTGGTAGTGCATGCCTGTAATCCCAGTCCTGGGGAAGCTGAGACAGGAGGATCATTACGAGTCTGAGCTGCATAGTGAGACCCTGTACCAA
>NDGM010646691.1:0-10746 GCA_002564305.1 Octomys mimax
CCTCCTACAGTTTCCACCATAACCCAATAAACATCTCCATCACCTGGGGACCAAGCTCCCAACACCCGAGCTTTTGGAGAACATTTAAGATCCAAACTGTAATGCAGTTAGCTGGAATTCTTAGTATAGCTCTTCAACCCTTTCTGCAAGATAAACCTTGCCACAATCCAGGATCAGAGCCAAAACAGAAGTCAGTGAGGAGAAACTATGCAATATGTAGGCTCAATTCCAAAGGTGGCAGTAATCATTCTTTCATCCAGCAGAATTTGAGTTTCCACCATGTGCTAAGTGCTGGAATTACAACAGTGAGGAAACGATGTGATCCTTGTGCATTTTGCCATCTTTGCAGCACCAGTTTATTCAACATTAACTTTCTTTTTTCTGTGTGTGGCTGGCTCACTCACCCTGGGGGTGGGGCTGGCACGGTATGTGGTGCTGGGGATAGAAATTTGAACTTCCATCCCTTTGAACAGCAGTCCCTGTGTGCTTGCCTAAGCTTGCTTAAGCGGGTGCTTTAGACCCCTGAGCTCTCTCGCCCCCAACATTGACTTTATTTTGCACAACTGCATATATCTTCTAACTGGCATTTGTGCGTCCACTCTAATCTTTCAAAACAGTCTGCTCAGCAGCCAGAATGATCTTTTGATTATTTTTAAAACTCTTTAAGCTTTTCAAGGTTTCCACTTCTGGAACAATGGTTCAAGGAGCATTTTGAAATGAGCTATTCCTCAGAGAAACAGTAATAATTAGTGGACAATAGTTTTATAACACCCCAGACACTTAATCTCCCTGGAAATTTCCCTAAGGGCATATACTGAATAAAAAAAATTATTAAAGAAAATCTACTAACACTTGGTAGGAACAGCAAGTCTTTGGCACAATCCACACTCTTCCTCTTCCTCTCAGATTTCATCTGGATGACAAAAGCTGCAATCTAGTTAAACATCAATATGAAAATGGAATTCACCTGCCCTCTGCTCTCAGTCAAGCATTGCATACCACTTTAGAAAGAACAGGCCACTAGCATCTGGCTCCCCCAGCTCTGAATTGAAGAGGTTAAATTTATATGCGCATATCTAAAAGAGCAGAGGCTGTCTTTCTTTACCCAGCTCCCACTTATATGTAGAGGTTCTATTCTAAGCATATCGGACCAAAAATACAAGGATCCTGGTAGTCCTTTCTCCAGCTCACTTTTAGGGTGGAAGTTTCAGGCCAGAAGAAGCAAGATAAGGCCAGAAGCCACTACTCTATCTTACATCAAGGGCTGTTCATGCAAGAGAAAAAGGTTACTAGTGTCCCTGATCCACTTCAGAGCAGTGAGTGCCTCAGGGATGTTCCCCCAGAAAAGAGATTCAATAAGACTAGTTCTGAAGCTCCTCACAATGAAACTGATTTTATTTGAAGCTGAGCATGAGGAAATTCAAGTTCAAATATTCTTCCCTAGATAATGAAAATTTTGGTGCTGGGCAGTTAAGAGAAGGTTGGTAGTTCCATATGGCCAGAACCAGGTAAAGGGACAGCTAAGAACTCTTTGGGGTAAGAACAAACCTTAAAGAGTGGGCTGGACTTTCATTGAAATAGATTGTGAGCAATTTATGTACCAGGGCATTATGAAAAACAATAAAGCAATTATCTGCCAATCAGTGGACTCTTAACAAAGGAAGATAGCTTAACAGAGACCAATAAATTGGGGGGAAAAGTGTTATGGATTAACTAATGATCATCTTATGGTGCCAAGCAGAACTGTATCAGCGTGATGTTGGGTGTGAAGGGCCCATCTAAGGATTGTTGCCAACAGCATACAAGGAGAACAGGAGGGGAAGATGGTATGCTGTGGATTGTCCTGAAGGAGCTTGTTGAGTGGGCTTTCCTAACATGAATTCAGCTGTTTTCTGGTCCTTGGTGTTGCTGAGGATGCTGCAGTTCTTTTGGGGGAGCTTTGGTCCTTACTTTGAGTGTTGCTTCCAGGCTCCAGGGCAGATCCCTGAGCCTGCTGGCACAGATCCTTCATTTTACTGGTGCACTTTCTAGCTTCCACCACTGCCTTTTAGGCTTGCCCTATGCAGATCCTTGATACAGACCTGCATGAGACATTGCCATGGGATCTAGGCCCTCATCTGGATTCTTAGGGTCTCCAGTGTGTGGACAGATCTCCCACACTCTTTTGCACTTGGTTCTTATAATCCTATAAATTATGGGTCCTGTATTAAATCTTTTCCCTTGTAAATTCTGACTATAAGAAAAAGAGACAAAAAAGCCTACTAAAACTATTGTCATCCACTGTGACTGTGTATGTCCCAGGCTGTGTATCAACCCAGGAAGTTTCATCAGAAAAAAATCAGAAGTTTCAGATTTCAATGGAAATAGCCTCATTAAAATAATTAGACAAATCACTAGGCCAATGAATAAGCAAACAACAGAAACAATCCTGGCTTCGGGTGTGTGAAATAAATATACTGAATTTTACAATATTGTTTCCTAAAATGTCTAAACAAAGACTTATAGGAAAATATAATCCATACACAAAGAAACAAACAACTAATAGAATTTAGATTGAGAGGCTGGCCTGAATGTCAAATTGGATGGACAAATTGTTCAAAGTAGACATTATAAATATATTCAAAGGCCTAAGGAAAATCATGCCTATGATATAAGAAAAGGTCTGATGACAGTGTGTCATCAAACAATATAGGATATCAATAAAGATATATATATATATATATTTTTTCCCAAATATTGGAAAATTGCATTTGGGGTTGGAAAATGCAGTAACTGTTTAACAGAGTAGTGGAGAAAAAATTTAATAGAAATGGAGAAAAAATATTAGCAAACTTGAAGATGGATTGATAGAGATTGTGCAACTGAAAAACAGAAGGAAAACAATGGAGACACTCAGAGAAATCTGCAAGCTAAAGAGTTCAACAGACTCCAGCTAGAACAAAGGCAAAGAGATCATGTCCAGATGCTTCCCAGTACAAATGCTGGAAGAGAAATTTTCAAAGAGAAATGTTTGAAACCGGTAAAAGAAAAATGACTCTTCACATACAAGGGACCTTAGTAAGATTAACAGTTGTTTTTCTTCTTTTTTAAAAATAGAGGCCAACAAAGCAGTGACATGAATATCTGAAGTACTAAAAGAATAAAACTGCTAATCAAGAATATATCAAAAAAATTTTTGGAGTATTTTCCAATTACTTGAGGATAAAGTCAGAGTCGTCAACATGGCATACACTGCCTATCTACCTCTCTACCTTTTTGACCCATATTTCTCTTGTGAATTTGATCGCATTGGTACTTTTTTCAGCCTGTTCCTTCTGGTTGGAGAGCCTTTTAAACATATCACCACACCGATGGGACATTCTTTTCTCTCCCTTCTTCACCTAATTAAACCTTACCCTTAGATCTCTGCTGAACTTTGCTTCCTTTTAAAGGCCTTCCCTGAACGCCCTACCTAGGTTAGATACTATGTACTACTATGTATTTCTCTTTCAGCTTCTTCTGGGAATTTCATAAGTTTGAATGCTTGATTAAAGTTATTATTTTGTGGTTGTATATTGCTGTGTGTTTTGCTTTAGCTTAAGAAGGCTGAAAGCCACTGAAAGGGTTTTATTAGAGGAATAGCATAATTAGATGTTTAAAATATCACTCTAGCTGAACTTTTAGAAAGTACTGGACATACTCCATGAAACACACAAGGAAACCAGTAGGAAGCTGTTGCAGTATTCCAGAGACCATTGACATGTGCAGAGATGTCAGGGGATGAAATAGAAAGCAGCCCAGTGTGAGAGGTAAAATCAAATAGGAAAGAACAATTATTGGTGCACGGACTGCTAGGTTTCTGACTTGCACAATCAATACAATGGTTTCACTTATTAAGAGCAGGGGTTAGAGATAAACCAGGCTACTGAGGGTGGGGCTGGCTGGAGATCATTAGTTTTGTTTGGGCTGTCCAATTTGAGGTATCAGTGAGACCTCCAATAGAAATTTTAGTTAAGCAGTTGGACACAGGATTTTGGAACTCCTAGCTGTTGAAACTATGGCTATGGAAACTCATCCTGGGGATGGCATGGTTACCTCTGGAGAATCACTCCTCCACTCCCAGGTAAACTACCACTGCTATCAACTTCCCTTTTAAAGATCTGGAGCGTCCTTCCCTGAGTCCCTGCAGCTGGTGAATTCTTGCTCATCTGCAAGTTCCTTCTTGCTCTGATCCCCACCCTTCATTAGTGATGTGTCCAAGATTCTAGAGATTCTTTTTTACTCAACTGGTCCCAAGGAAAAAAAAAATAGTTTCTAAGAGTTAATGAAAAGCTCCTTTTGTGACTCTTACTTTAATTTGATCCTCTCAGTTTAAATCCCAAAGGGGGTTATGTGCGCTGAATTCTGAGGGTGAAGGCGTATTTTTCTGCTTTCTGGATAGTTCTCAAAGGTCAGGCAGCACAACTTAGTCATGCTAATGTTTCTAACCTTTCACAAGATTGGAAAGTTTTTCCAGCTACAGAAATTTTTTAGAAAATTACCAAAGGTAGCCTTTGTCTCCAAATCACAGCAGAATTTACTGGCAAAGTCAGAACTTGAACTCAGGTCTGACTGATAGAAGATCTGTGCTTTTTCTACCCACTGCACCCCTGTGTAGAATATAGCATTCTTGATGGGCTCTTTCTACATCGAGCTTCTGCTCCAGTGGATAGGAATGTGATAATTATTGTTGAATGAATGAACAATATTTATGCTATTGTCCAATTTCTTTCCATCTGTAATAGTGGGCATAAAGCAAACTAATAGAATATGTTTGGGGTTCCAGGCAGTATTATCACATAAATGACTAATCTTTGGGACCTGCTACTCAAAAAATCATTCAACCAAGTGGAAATTGAATCTGTGAAAAAGTATTGTCCATTTTTAATGTGATCCCAAAAGGATACAAATAGCTCAAAGACCAGCTAGTGTTTGTTTTATAAGCAATATCACGTTTGAAGGGGGAGGCTGAGTATGAGTCCAAACTGAGACATGTTTTCTTGGCTACTAAAATCTGGTTAGAAATAGAAGGGTCTTAGGTAGTCTTAGAGTATGTTTGTTTAAATGAATTGAATTTTATCAGATTTATTTCTACTGCGATTACTTAAAAGGTCAAAGCTCTTGTGTTTCGAAGGAGGAATGCAGGAATGTAGGCGATACCTGTTATTCTTGATACAGAGCACTAATTCACCTCTTCCTAAAAGTGCGGTATTCATCTTTCCCTCTTGGAGACGGCTCTTCTTCGTTCTTGGTCCTTGTAGCTTGAGCAAGGCTGAAGCAGCACAAAGACCCGAAGCAGACTCTGGGCCTCAGGCAGGACTTGTAGTTCTAGACAGTGAAGCATGTTTATGTGGCATGCACACCAGAGACTCTTGTTCCTTGTCCGGAAGGGAAACTTCAGAGTGTCTGGGTGGGGAGTTGGCCTGCTTTTACCCTCTTACACCAACTGGAGCCCATGATTAAAACCAGCAGAGAAGTCAGAGCCAAAAGGCGAGAAAAGCTAAATCTAGATGAATAATTGAAGCCTGAATTCACTTGTTCAGAACAGACACCATCCCTGCATTTTCAAATTTAATATATGAACCAATAATCCCTCGATGGTATAGGCTAGATTTTTCTGCCAGTTACGGTGAAGTGAGTCCTAATTTGTGTTAGAACATTTTTTCTCCCACGTGTCCTTCTGTATTTTCCCCTGAACAGTTCTCTATTGTACAACCGCCCAGGCAACAGGAAGACAAAGTGGTCCACTGTGATCCTCTCTGGTTTCTCCCCTGTCTCCACACTACCACCAGTTTTATCTCTTTTGAAGCAACTTGGCCTAAGAGAGACATTTTTATCCACAATCATATATATAACTAGTAGGTAATGATGCCAAAATCACGGCCTGTGAGTTTTGGATTCAAATACGTTTTCATCTATTTATTATACTTTTTCTCATACTTAGAACCACTGTTGGGCCCTTTTCTGCGGTCATCATATATGTATTTTAAAGATGCACTGTACAACAATACGGCAGCTGTTATCCTCATGTGGCTACTTAATTTAAAATGGAATAAAATAAAAAATTCAGTTTCTCAGCCTTTAGCCCTATTCCAAGCATACTCTAGGGTCAGAAAAACCTGATAATATCTTTCTTCTTTCTACATGGCAAATAGACAGATGATGGACTTATGATCTATTTAGTCATCTGTCTATTTCATACTTTATAAATCCTTAAATGGGACCGATAGCCTAATTACTCACCTCTGAGATGGGTATGTCTGAACCATATTATACTTAGGGATGATTTACCTGTTGTTCATGGGGCCCTTGATCGTACTGTATAAATAAATATAAATGAAAGTATGCCTCTCTCTATCCTAGTCTGATCTATTATATGAGTATATAATTCTTCAGGTTTAGAAGAACAAGCTTTCTCATTCTAATGTTGGTGATTCATTAAGAAAATGCTTCTCAATGATGTTTCCACAGATCATCATTGTCTAAGCAGGAACTATTTTGTGCAGTTTCTGGGTCCATTTCCCTTCCAGATTAAAGGCCTTTGGGAAAAAAAACTAAACATTTCAATTCTAATCAGAAATAAAGCTCTGCAGATTAAAATTTGTGGCAGATATTCAAGCTGGAAAATAATAACTACAGTGTGAAATAAACCTTTATTGGACAGAATATACAAATGAAAGATTATATTGTCACCTAGTTACCACAAGTGAGTTCTTTTTCCAGAAAAAAAGAGGCTTGCTTTGCTTTATTGTATGTCAAATACCTACAAATAAATACATAAATAAACATAAAATGATAAACAGATAATACACAGGACCCAAGGTGACAATTTCTTTTCGGCTTGACATAAATACTTTATATTTGCAAATATACCCTATTCACTTGCATGCAATAATTTAAAAAAAAAAACCTCACAGTTTTCACAAAATTGAAAAGGGAGAAAATTCAGTTTCAGCTCTAGTGCTCCCTGGCTGGGTGGGTAATTTTGTATCAGGAGGTAGCCATGGCGACCATAAAAGTTAGTCATGTGACTAACGGTGCAACTAATGATGCCCACAATTACTTAATTGCAGGCGTGCTTCGCAGCTTTTGCCATTTTCAGAGGGTGCTTACAGCTAATTGTGGTTCTAAGTGGGTAGCTACAGGTGCAATCAGATGCATTCCTAATTTTTACATTTATGCTGACAGCAAAACAGTAAACCACCCCTTCTAAATGGGGAGTGATAAGAGGTAGGACTGGGATTACTTTTTGCATGTCTGGCTGGGATGGAACAGCTTCTCACATGAAAACAAACACAAGTCACCTCATGCTTAAGTGGAGCAAAATTCTGAATTATCCATCACCAGCTCCCAGCCCTATCTAGGTGTTATCCCTTTCCTTCTGAGGTTTTCCCACTTGGATTTTTTACTCTCATACTGGGAATCATGCTCAAGGACATTCTACCACTAAGCTATATAGCCAACCCTTCTAAAATTATTTTTTATTTTGAGACAAGGTATTGCTAAGTTGCCTAGGCTGGCCTCAAACTCATGATCCTTCTGCTTTAGCCTTCTGAGTGGCTGAGATCACAGTATGAGCCACTCCAGTCTGCTATGTCATTAAAAGGAAATTTTTGGTTTCTCCTTATAGCTCACGCAACTTCTATCCCACCATGAAATGAATGTAATTTGCGCCCATGCTGCATTGCTTGTATTTGCATTTACTTTCAGTACATATTGTGGTGTACTATATTCATGTTCAGGTGAACTGTAATTTAGGCCATAAGAAAGGTAGTTAGCTTTAGAAAATTTCTCATCAGAAATTAGAAGTCAATGCCCCAACAATGGCTATGCAACACTTCAAATACTTTTATCAAACTTGACACTAGAGTTTTTAATTAGTTTAAGCAATGCCAGAGATAGTTTTCAATAGGTAAGATGAAACATGGTTCAAGATATGAGGTGGGTGAGAAAGACCAACCGCACTGCTCTGGCATGAATGAGACGTGTACATCCAAAGTTCACTAGTTGTGCTTGTCGTCATCGAGCCTTGTACTCCCGTGGTCCAGCAAAGGCTGCAAACTGTTGCCTGGTCCTGTCACCATCTTAAGTAGCCTCATGTTCACTTAAAATGCTTGTGCTACATGTAGTGCCTGAGGCAGGGTGGATTTTCCCCCAAAGCCTCAAAGACAAACTGGAGAACTGTCCTTGTCCTTGTACCTACTGGCAAATATACTTCTGTAGCTTTGGCAGAATTTGGTCTAAGGCCTCATCTGGTGTGAAAGTTGTAAGGTGAGGAATATATGCTGCCTACCACCCACCTACAACCACCAGATCTACTGATGCTCACCCAAGTAACTTGGAAGTTATTGAGTGGCCAGATGAGCTATAGTCAGTTCAGAACATCTTAATTTCACACAGATTTACATTTCCAAAAAGAGTCCAGTGAAATAAGCAGCTATCTTTGTCTGTTTGGGCTGCCACAACAAATTACTTTAGGTAATTTATAAACAGGAATTTATTGCTTATAGCCCTGGAGGCCAGAAAACCCAAGATTTATTGTCTGGAGAGAGCTCTCTGTTTCCTAAATGCTGTCTTGTTGCTATGTACCCGTATGTGCATGGAGGAAGAGACAAGCAAGCTCCCTCTTATAAGGGTTCTACTCGCATTCATCAGGGCAAAGCCTCGTCTCTTACTGAATGATATTGAGCATTAAGTTTCAGCCAACGAATTTGGGAAGCATGAAATACTCCAACCACAGCACAAGAAAAGTATGTAGCTACCAAAGACACCTAGTGGAGAGAAATGATGACATTTTCTGGGATTAGCAAGCCACCTTTCCCCAAAGAGTGGTCTCTTTTCTTCCATCTCTTTCAAGACCTCAGCCCACTTAGGCTCTGCCTTTCTTCATGTGATGAGTAACATCTTTTTCTTGTCTCATAAGAGAAGCTGTTTGGTCACTGAAGCTACTTTGTATTCCACAAGCATTCCACAAATATTCATTATGTGTGTTGGACATAGTTCTGGGCACTGTGGTGACACATTGGGATGAATAATGGGAAGATGGGCTTCTCATGCAAAGAATGATTTCCTGTGCATGAGCCCTGTGCTCTGCTAATTGCCAGCACTTCTTGTTTGAAGCCTGAGATACAAGCTTTACCCATAGCCAAATGGCAGAATTGTGAGAACTTGAAAGTAATGAGGTGGAGAAAATGTTGGTCACCAGGGCCTTCTAAGGGACAGTTCTCTATTTGATTAGAAGAACCACTTTGAAATGACATCTGAGGTGAAAGGTGAACTCTCAAGGGCCTTTTTCATCAAGACAAGATGTCTGTTAAACTTCTTTGTATGAGGCAGGAGAAGAATTATGCTGCTTCTAAGAGAGAAGGAGAAAGGGTGGGCAGGGAGATGAAGGATGGAGAGGCAACAACATACAACAGCAGAAAAGTATCTGTGGCATAATGTAACCCTTTGCAGCTATATGCAGATCTTCCTCAAAATATAATACATTAAAGAAATGTGTAGAATGTGTGGTGATCCTGTAGATACAGGCAAAGTGGTGGAGTTTTGTATCAGAGCTGTGGCTGAACACCACACCTGGAATTTTTAGTCCATGTCCTCACAGTATCCCTCTTTTGTTTTCTTTTCTTTTGCTTAAGCCAGTAAGAATCCGTGTTCTCTATCTCTCTGCCTCTCTCTGTGTTGATTCCTACCCCATCCCCCATACTCATCCACTCTACTGTGGAATAGAGAAGGAATTCTGGACAGAGACAGGGAAAAGGAGCCCTGTTCTATCACACTGTTTCATGACAGGCAGGATGTGGGTACAAACCAGCTCGAAGACATAAGACATAGTGCTTGGGCAGCCATGAGTCAGAGAATGATTAAATAATAGAAATCAATAATTTATAAAGGCTGTAGAACAAGGACACAGAAATAGATCAAAGTCCAGGGAAATAGTCACCAGAGTGTTTGCCTGTGCTGTGGGATTTGAGCAAGGCAAAAGATGAGACAGTTAAACATTTCAACTCCATGATGTTCTGGGTGCAGTTCTGCAGATTCCAAAGGGCTTGAGATGCTGCTCCTGACCGAGGAGGAGGCCTATTAGAGTACAGTAATAAAATTGTGGCAGCAACAAGCTTAGAAGAGCCTGGAAGGCTATGAAAGGCTTCTGTAAGGACTTGTTCCTTGCTATGAGCTTTAGATGATAAAGAGCAATTAGGAAGATGTATGAAGAAGCCCTTCAGAAAGGGGCAGAGACAGGGGGTGCAAGGAAACCAAGGCAGGAGATGAGGTTCTCAAAGACCAAAATGGCTTTGGTTTTCATTTGACAAGTCTGAAATTCATGTGAAAATACGGAGGAATCATGAAAGAATTTAAAGCTGGTGAAGAACGTAACTGAGTTTTCCTTTTATGAACAATTCACTTGTCTGTGCAACCCTCTTTTGAACTCTTAATGTTTTCACTGGTCTATATCACAGAGCTCAGAGCTTAGTGCTCTGTCCATGCTACGTCATAAGCATCTTGGAGAAGAGTTGCACCCTTCATTTTTGCACACCTACTGTGGGGGTATACTGCCAGGGAAGCTTAGCAGATATTCAATGGCCTTTTTTGATTTTCAGAATGATTTTTTTTTTGTTCCCAATGCCCTCAGGGCCGGTTTGGCTGGCTTGAGTTGTGGGGTTCGAACCACAGTAACCTGAGCCTGACAGCTTTGTTGAAGCAGCCACTTAAAGAACTGAGCTATGG
>NDGM010646798.1:0-11880 GCA_002564305.1 Octomys mimax
AGATAACAAATTCGCTTACCAAACTGGATGTGATTTCTGTTATAAATACCCCCCTTGCTACCTACATTCAGGGCCTATCAGCCTTCTCCTGCGTGAGAAGTGGCTGACCGACCTGAACTCAGTAAATAAAGGCTCCATTCAAATTTCTATCTTGCTGATCTGGTTCCTATGCTGAGTGAGCCATAACACTGACGAGGGACATGGGGTGGGGAAGGAGTCGGGGCCTCTGTGCTGGGCCTGGGATCACAGGGAGACGCAGGTGTGGGAGGAGCGGAGGAGCCCAGGAGCACAGAGGGCACTGGCCCTGTCCTGTCCTCGGAGGGAGAAGTCCCACATGGGAGGGCTACCGGTGTCCTGAATCTGGGCGTCTGGGTGGCCCAGGGACTGCGAACGCCATGACCCAGAAGCTCAAAGGGAGAGGGGGAGGGCAGGACCAGGCTGGACCCAGCTCCCATGTGGAGAGCTGTGGGCTCAGCCGACTCCAGGGTCAGGGTAGGGTAGAGTGGTGAGACAGAGATGGGCCAGGTCGGGCTGCTCAGGACGCACTGTGGCGGGCATCATAGGACTTGGCTTGGGCGGGAAGGGGTGCCCTGGCCTAAGGGAGGCCTCTGGAAGTCTCAGTGAGACCGTGGCTGTTGGGGGCCTTACTCTATTCCCTCTGGGTTGCTGTGGAAGTGGACTGCAGCCCCCACTAGTGCCCCAGAGCCCAGACTCCAGTTGTTCCAGGCCAGGGGAGGGGCTGCACTGTCCCCCATGCTGGCTGGGATGCCCAGGCTGACCATGCACCTGGCCCTGGTCCTGTGTGTGGCACAGGTCTGAGTCACTGAGTCAAGCAGGGGTGCCAATGCTATGCCAGATCCAGAGGGCTGGAGGGTTTCTGCCCTGGGATGGATTGATTCCCAAGAGGTATCTGTGGTGTAGACGTGATGTTTTTCTATCTGACAGTGGGACTAGTTCCCACTGAGATGCTGAGAGGCAAAGTGGGGTGCCACTGGCCTTGGCATTGGGAGCTCCTGCAGGGATAGGGGCCACCATCCCTGTGCCCGGCTTGCTGTCCTGCCCAGGAGGTGCGTCCAGGCCTGAGGGCCCTGGGCTCAGGAGTGGGGCTCTGCCTTGAGCCTGACACCTTGCTATCCAGACCTTGAGAAAGGCAGAGGGGACTGCGTGTCCTCTCCATGGAGCCGGGCCTCCTCCTCGCTTCATGGGCTGGCGCTGGGCACTATCCAGCGGGGAGCACGGCTCCTACCCCGAGATCCGGCTCTGATGCCGGTTTCCCTCCGAGCTGCCTGTCCAGCTCCCTCCCACCATGTAGAAGTTTAATTGCACATCTTTGTGAGCACACACCTCTCCACACACACAACCTCCCCGAGGGCACACTCACACCCCTCGCTGCGCTCCATGCGCTTTCTTTTCCCTTCATCAGGGGACTCCATGCCAAGCAGTAAATTCCTTTCACCTCCAGAGGAGTTTGAGCTGGGAATGCTGCTGAGGAACTACAGCCCCTACTGTAGGAAGCTGAGGCAAGAATGTCCCAAGTTTAAGTCTAGCTTTGGAAATTTAGGGACTTATTGAGACCCTGTCTCAAGAGGGGAAGAGATGCACCTGGTGCGCAGCGTCCGGTGTGGAAAAAAAGGTGAAATGTGTCATCTGAACAGGTGAGAAATGAGGGCTGAGTGAAGGGTGGTTGTAGCAGAAAATTCACATTTCAGAACCAGAGGCTGAATGGGCGAGTGGGACCCACTGGTGCCCACGGAGCCGTGTGGGCAGGAGTGCACAGACCCCTCGGAAGGGGCAGAGGGCTGGGCGTGGCATCTCCCAAGCCTCCAGGGGCCCCTACTTGGGGGTCCTGCCAGGCTGAAGTCCTGACAGGTCCTCCGTAGCCCTGGGAAGCCTGTGCCCAGCACCCTGCACCCTGCACCCTGTACCCTGCACCCTGCAGGGCGTGCTAGGTCCACGCCCCTCAGTCCTTTCTGGTCCCATGGTTTAGGTACGCTGCCCAGAGAGAAAGGCAGCGGACACCTGTCCCCTGCTCCCGGGCTCCTGCGCTGGCAAGGATCCAGTTGGCCCTGGACTAGCCTGGGGTTGAGCCAGGCAGGGGCAGCGGGCGCTGGCCACTCTCCATCCTCTGGGCAGTGCCCAGGCGGGGTGGGTGGGTGTGGTGGGTGTGTCACAGGCAAGCAGACGGGCCAGGTCTGCCTGCGTCTGGTTCTGCTCCTGTCTGGGTGCACCAGAGCCTTTCCTAGCTGTGTGCCTACAGTGACACCGGAGTGCGCGTGCGCGTGTCTGTGCGCGCACGCGTCGGAGGACCAACATGCAGGGTATGACGCAGAACACAGCGAGTGCTTAAGCTTTAAAAATTACACACGGATAGAATTACCCCGAGTTCCCCTCCAGATGTACCCCAGCAGCTCGGACAAATTATGTCACTACTGGAAGCATTTCTAGAAGTCTTTCCTGAGCGGCTTAAGTCGTACCCTTGTGGCCCGAGTCCTGCGTGCATTGAAAACGCCTCCTTCTCGTCATTTCCACTCCGGGAAGAGCCAGGAGTCCCACGGTGCCAGGTCTGGTGAAGGGGTGTGCAGGGACAAAGCGTCCTGTTTTGGCGCGCTGCCCTGCTGCTGCACGGGGTCGCCGCGGCGCTCACTGTGTCCTTAGCGCACCTCGATAAGGACGCCCCGGAAAGAGGCCTCCAGAGCGGCTGTGGGAAGTGGCAGGGAAGGTGGGAGAGCATGCTGGCAGGTGGGGAGGATTTGGAGGGATTCGCGCCAGAGTCTTCACTGTAGAATTTTAAAACCTGTAGCCAGTCCCCACCTGTTTTGGTCCGGCTGAGCGCATGCAGATCCCATCGGGTTCTGGCACATGTGCCTGTTGCCCGTGCGCGCGTCTGTCTGTGTCTGTCCCTGGACCCTGGTTGTGACCAGGACCCTGATCTACACAGGCATCACCAACTCCAGTGTCTGGCCCTGGTCTGTGCCTGGAGTGTTCATGCCTTAACCGGGTCCTCCTACATCTGCGTGGGCAGAAGATGTCTGGGAGCAGGATGAACCTTGGTGTGGACCGCTGTGTCTGGCCCAGGCGCCTGGGTGCTCCATTCAAAATCTCCAGCCACAGCTGCTTGGCTTCAGGCATGGGGCCTGCTCCATGGGGCTGGAGCTGGGATGGCAATGGAGGGCCGCACCTGCCCCTCCAGGCAGCACCTCATGTTCCTCTTAGGAACTGGCAAGGAGACAGGCTGTGGGAGCCTGCTGTGGAGCCTTGTCTGAATTGCATCCAGGTTAATTTCATTTCCAGAAGCCACAGTACTGGGAGAGACTGCACGGGTTCAAGGCTTGGCTGTGCCTGTCAGAGGTCACTGCCCAGCCAGGACCGGCCAGCGCCAGGAGCTGGAAATAGGGTCTCCAGGGCCGAGTGGGGGGTCACTGGGTGTGGAGGCGTCAGCCACAGGTCAGTCAGAGAGGCCCGCAGACCCTGGGTAAGGGCTCAGAGCTGCAGAGAAGGGGCCCATGCAGACTGAGCCAGCCAGCCTTTGTGTCAGGACCCAGGCCAAGGAGCTCCGGACATGGTTTGTGGAAGATCTGTGGGGCTGCAGACCCAGCGACTCCTGAGACCCTGGTGGAGAAGCGCTCAGGGCCACCCAGATGGGAGGCTGCACCTGTGCTCTGCTCTTGGTGCCAACAGTCTCTTCTGAGGATGGAAGTGGGTAGATGGGCACAGTGCCAGCAGGGTCCATGTGGGGAGAAAGGTCCCAGGAACACCGATGCCTGTCCACACCGCTGTGCCAGCAGTGGCTGGGGCAGATGTGGCTGGGAGCCCACTGCACTTCTCCCATGCAGCCCTGGTGCAGAGGTCCACACCCGGCCACAGTGCTCCGAGCACAGCTGCAAGGGCTGAGGCAGCTTCCCAGGGCTGTGGTCTCCTCCCTGAGCTGGAGAAGCCAAGAGCCAGCATCCCAAGCTGAGCCCTGGGTCCGTAGCAGCAGGAAGGGGGGAGGTGGAGCGGTTGTTTCTTGCCTGGGTGCGTGGGGCTGGGACAGCCATTAGGAGGGGGCTGTCGCTCCGTGCCCAGGTTATTCTCTGTGGCATCACTGTAGACAGCTGGAGATACCTGGTGTCACGTGTCCCGCATGTCAGTGAGCTGGAGGTGTGGACGCTGTCCGTGCTGTTGGTGGTGTGTGTCCACCATTCATCAGGAAAGAGCCGATCTTTTTGTGGGAACGAGAAATCCCACACTGTGCTTTCAACCTGGGTAGGACAGGGCTCCCCTGACCCAAGGCTGGGACCATGTGAGTTTGCGCCTGCGGCTGACACGGGAGCCCTCTCCCCACACATCTCAGGGAGCCCTGGGCCGGGGCATTCCTCATGACTGCAGGAGCCTGTCACCTTGCATCCACCCAGTGTGGAGAAAAGGAGAAGGGACCCGGCCTCTGCCGCATGGCTATCCCCGCTGCGGCCCACTCTGCCAGTCACGCCAGGGCCTGGGCGCCTGTGTGGCCCTGCTGGCCCAGGTCGCCAGTAGGGTGTGCTCTCCTGCTGCGGGGATATGGGCCTTTCCTTGGCCAGCCCAGCCCATCTGCCCAGGTACCATCTAGGGAAGCTGTGTGCCAGATCCAGAGCTCTGGGGTGTTGCCAGCCAGGCGGTAGGGCGACACTGGTGCCTGTGTCTGGAGCTGGCCTACCGTGCCTGGCCGTGTCTTAGGTACCAGGGTCCCTGGAGGATGTGGCCAAAGTCAGCCGCCCCCACTTTATCAGCCACTGTAGAGATGCAGCCTGGCTTCCGTGTCCAGGCTGAGGGTGAGGTGCTGGCTCTGCCCTCCATCCTCTGCCGGCCGTGCTCTGGCTGCAGGCCCTAAATCCCCTGCAGTTTCTCTGGAGCATGATGTTTCTCACAGCACCACCAGATGTCAGCAAAACCTCTCTTAAAATAAATGTGCGGCAGTGGAAGGGTGAGCTGAGCAGGGCGTTCCTTTGGAGTTCAGCTCTGACGGGGAGGAAGGAGGGCTGCAGTGCTGTGGCCCTGGACCTCAAGCTCCCTGTCTGCTGCTCAGCAGCCTGTCCTGCCTGCCTGTGACCGTGCTGTGCCGGAAAGTGCTTCTGAGGGATCAGTGCGCTGTGATGCCCGCCTGGCTGCAAAGCCGCCCCTCCTGGACAGCCTGGCACCTTTGTGCAGATTCCCTCTGCAGAGGAGGCCTGCGGGAGCCTGGGTGGGCACAGGAAGGTGGTGCAGGTGGAGTGGACACCCTGGCCTTGTGCAGCCTGTGGTCCTGTTTCACTGCGTTGCCATAGCAACACATAATGTCTGGCTCCAAGCTCAGGATCATCCATTCCCATGCACCCGCCTGACTCTGCTGCTCTGCAGGGAGATCTCAGAGAGCAGCCCTCCCTTCCCTTCTCTGTGGCCTTACATTTGGGGTTGATATTACTTCTAGAAACTCCAAGCCATGTTGAGGGTGGGCCAAACAGCTCTGGGCCTGGGGCATGGCCGGCCACTGAAATCATGGGCTTCGAGGTGCCCAGCGCAGGGTTGTACCCCAGCATCTCTTGGAGTGATCTTGCACCATGTGGCTCGATCGCTTCTGCATCCCTGCACCACCCCAGCAATGACTGGGCCGGGCAGCATTGTGAGGCTTAGCGAAGCCATGCAGGTGTGGAAGCCAGAGGTCTCGGACACCAGGGCAGAGGTGCGAGGCAGCGGGAGGAGCGTGGGGCAGGAGCCGGCAGGGCCAAGCAGGCCCAGGGCCGCCTGTAGCCAAGGCTGGGCAGCCTCCCTATTCCCGAGCCCATGGAGCAGGACACTCTCACAGCACACAGCCAGTAGCCTGGGCCACACCCCTGCCATGACACGGTGGTGAGGGCTGCTCGAACCCGTCAGGCTCTGGGGACCCCCAGGCCACCATGCAGGATGGATTCTTGTCACTGCCCCCATAAGCTCCAGCCCATGCCTTCCTGGATGGGCACACGGGGCACCCAATGAACACGTCAGGACAGAGACTCCCCAGGCAGTACAGCTTTACTTATGGTGGGAAAAGAGGGATTTTTTACTCATTGCTTTGTGGACTGTTTGTGAGAGTTCTATGTGGGAGTGGAGGCAGTGGTGATGTCAGCAGGGAAGAAGGTTCCTTTGCTGGTGTCACCAGTGTCTGTCTCCCTGGCTCTTGTCTTCACAGCGGGATTTTTCTTCTGCCACGTCGGCCATGCTGGTGTTCCACGTCCCAGGCCCCCCGTGTCCTGCCTGCCTGCCCCTCCAGTGTTTCCTTCAAGACTTGCCTCGGGGTGGTGTTCTCTGAAGTCATCTTTGGGTGGGGTCAAGCCCCGTGGGAGACAAACCACCAAGCCTTTCCCTGCTCACAGAATGGCAAAGCTGTTGTGGGTACAGGGGACTGCAGGGGGATGGGGCACACAGGAGGCTGTAGATGCCCCCCACAGAGCACTGCCTCCGTGTGCCCAGCTGCTAGCAGACATGCGAGTCACGGGTGCACGTGGCTCTGTGAGATAAGCAAGGGTGATAGGGTCAGTAAACACAGCTATAGAGGGGTGGGCTTGGCCCTTTGTAGGCAGGAGCTGGCTGGCCTTTTGCAGCTGCGCAAACACCCACAGGGGCTGCACTGCTGGCACCAGAGCCCCAGGAGGAACCAGAGTAAACAGGCAGCCCCAGAACGCAGGGTCACCAGGAGGCTGCGTGTGCCCTGGACCACCCATCGGCAACTGGAGGCCCAGGGAGGGCGGGCAGCCCCAGTCCTGAAGCCGGGAGGACCATGGTGCAGGTGCAGGAAGCAGTGGCATGGGACACTGACGCCGTGCAGGTGGCTGCGTGAGGTGGCCAAGGGCCTGAAGGCAGAGGCTGGCCCAGACGCTCAGCCTAGGGTCTCCCTGGGCGCCAGTGAATCACTGTGCTCGGGTCCACAGGGCGCGAATGTGGCATGAAAATGTTTCCATTTCTTTCAGCTAACATGTGTGAAAATGACCATTGCCCACCTCGATTTCTCTTCTAAAATTTAAAGCAGAGTTTCTAAAATCTCATTGCTGTGGCTTGTGTCCAGCTGTCCCCAGGCCTCACATGGTCACAAGTGGGCATTTCCAGAGGCACTGGACCTAGGGTGCATGATGCTGGGATCAAGGGTGTGCCCCCGACTTATCCCAGTTGCCTGGCCTGGCACTGCCCAAAGCTGGGTATCCTAGCTGGAGTATCAAAAAGGCAGAAAGAAGCCGCTGCTGTCACTTGTGGCTCATGGTGTGCTTGTTGGTGCCTTCAGCCTGCCGTGGGTGCTGCCCCCGCCCCAGCTCGTCACCCTGCTGTGGGGCCCGCCGACCCAGGACTGAGGCCTTTACAGGCGTGAGCCAAATAAACCTCCCTCCCTTAACTTTGGTCCTTGGGTATTTTGTATCAGCAATGAGAAAAGTAGCTAAGACATTCATTGTACTTTCACCATTTTATTAGGGTCAGTCAAGCAATACAGTTTAAAATATTGTATTGTAGAGGCTCAGGCGCCAGCATCTCAAGGCTGCTGTGACTGCGATGTGCAGCTTCATATCCCTGGCAGTGGGGCGTGCCTTCCCTCCCAGGCGGAGCATGTGCTGTGTGAGCCTGGCCACCCAGGCCGCTCAGCCGTGTTGTGGAGTTAGGGTCTGGACACAGGCCCTTAGGGCTCAGCAACCTCACCGGGGCTCCGCGGGACCCGAGGAAGAGCACGGGGCCGCGTGCTCCTGAGTGGCATGGCTGGTGTGGACTTCTTACCAGACTCCACAAGAATCACCACTGCGGCACCCGCTGCTCCAGGCAGATCCCAGAGCCTTGCCCGCCGGCCTCATGCATGTCACCAGCCTTGGCTGAGCCCGTGAGGGGCGTGGGCTGTGTCCCCAGCACCGTGACCGTTGGGAGCAGAGGGAGCCACTGTTCTGCAGCTACTCGTCAGGTGTGAGCTGGGGGCTGGACAGGAGCAGCAGGGAGGAGCCCCCAGGGGGGTGTCAAGAAGAAGAGGTCATCTGTCTCACCACAGAGACGTGGAGAGGGACACAGGTTGGCCTGTGGGGTCTGTCACTAGGGGTAACCAGGGCAACCCCACCCCCAGACAAGGGGGACCTGGCCCCGGGACTTGCAGGTGGCTTTATTTGGAAATAAGCTCTTTGCCTGTGGGTCACGCCCCAGTGTGGTGGTGCTGTCCTGTGGAAGGGGCATTTGGGCCAAAGAACAGCAGGAAGAGGAGGGACACAGGCCCCCAGGACACCGGGGTGGAAGAGGGGCCGATTACCCCTCTGCCCCCAAGAGCCTGCTTGCTAACTTCGGGCTCTGGTCCTGGAACTGAGAGGGACCTTTCTCTATGGTTTGCCACCACCGTGTCACAGCATCTGTGGGAGCCATGATGTCCAGGTGAGTCAGAGGGTGACCTTCACCCACCCCTGGGCTCCCTCTGGCAGGAAAAGTCATGATGTAGACCGACTGGGTGGCACTAGGGTCTTGTAACCCCTTGAGATAGTCGCAGGTCAGTGACAGGTGAGCCCAGGTGAACATGCAGGGAACATGAGACCCGCACACAGGGTTTACTCGAGGGCCCTGCCCGCCAACTCGCTGGGGGAAGGGGGACGGGGTCGGCAGCTCACCCCTGCCTCCCGATGGATCTGAGGGACTTCTTGAGAGCTCTAGGTTGTGACCTGACCTTTGACCCCACAAGAAATGTCTGCTGGCCTTGGTGCTGACTACAGGAAGAAAGGAAGGTGCTGCCTGCCCAGCTGTGGGATGTGGCAGGAGGGGACACATGGGTGGAGCGTGCTCAGCTGGTGGGATAAGTGGGGGGAGTTCTGGCAGTCCAGCCTACGTGGTCAGTGCACCTGCACTGACTTGAAACCTGACTGGAATTTTGAGCCCTGGTCCGCCCTTCCCGCGGGGCCCGGTCCTCTCTCTGCTGCTAGGGAGGGCTGTCCCCGGGAAGCACCGGCCCGGCTGTGTGTCCGGTGGGGCCCAGCCTTCCTGCTTCAGCACATCGCCCGGCTGCATCTTGCTGCACCAGGTCCATCCCGCAGGGCCTGTCGGGAGCAGCCAAGCTGCCAACCCGCGGCTCCAGGGCCGGCTTTCCCGGCCGGTCTCCTACCCTCCCGCAGGGCTGCCCTGTGTGTCCCCACAGGGCCAGCTCTGGCACACTTCTGAGCGCCGCCGCCTCTGACCACTTGTACTGACTGCACGGGACTGCTGTGGGCCAAGAGGAGCTCCTGGCGGGGCTGTGGTCCCCAGCTGCAGGGGGGACATGCCATGTGCCCGAGTGTCTGGCAGGCAGTGTGGTGCCTCCCCGGAGCTCTTCCCTGTTGGGTCTCCCCGGTCTTCTGACCACATGGCAGATAGGCGTGCGGTGAGTCAAGAGGTGGCAGGAGAGCTGTCATTGAGGTCCTGAGGGACCACCTTTTCAAAGACCCCAGTTTGGAAGGAGCAGAGTGTACGGGCTGCCACCAAGCATTTCCTCCCTAGCATGAACCCAGCGAGGAGGTTGTCGGGCTGCAGCAGAATGAAAACTCTGCTTCCAAGGGGCAGGCAAGCAGAGGCTGCGGGCAGTGCACGCACTACGCACGCACGGTTCAAGGTCCTGGAGGGCAGGGCCAGCACGGGCCAGCACACTGTGCTGCATACGGGCTCACTTCCTCTCTCAGGCTTTCTGGACTTGTTTTCTGATGTCAAAGACACCATGATCATGTTGTAGATTAGCGCCGAACTGTCCCCAGAGGCCTCTCGAGGCCAGACCGGGGCTTCTGGGAGTGATCGGCTTCTGGGGGGCTGCACCCACCTGTGGATCCATCTGTGGATGAGTTGGAAGTTGAGTGTGCTGCGAGGAGAGGGGCCTGGCGGGAGAAGGTCACTGGGGTGTGACCCGAAGCCTTTGCTCTTGCTCCAGCTTCCGGCTTTTTCCTCTCTGCTTCCTGGCTGCCGTGAGGGAAGCAGCATCCTCCATGAGACCCTTCTGCCATGCTGTCTCTGCTGTGGAGCAGCCAGTCATGGGCTGGACCCTGAGAACCTTCAAGCCCTGTTGACCTGTCCTCCTTCAGAGTGCAGGCATGGGGTGTCGCGTCCCAGCCGTAAGAACTGGCAGCACCTCCTGTGTGCTGCGCTCCCTCGCCGCCTTGTGATGGTGCAGAACTCACTCTCTAGATCAGTTTTTATTCAGATACACATTGGCGATTCATCACTTACTGAAGGAATTGGAACTTCTTTTTGTGTGACTATTTCCTGCTTAATCTGATTTCAAATTTGGATTTTGAACAGATTGGCTGTTCTTTTCAGAATCAGTGCCTCCTCTGGCTCGACTGGACATTGCACCAACAGTTGTCCTTTTCAGAACCCAAACATAGCACACAGTGACCCAGTGCGTGGGGTGCTGGTTAACAGGGAGCCAGGAGGTGTGGCAGGGCTTCGTGGAGAAGGAGCTCTCCTAGGGCCGTGATGCGGGCGTGGGGCAGGCCGGGGAGCAGGCCGGAGGCTCTGCATCTGCGTGTCCTGACTCCTTCGTGTTGGAGTTAGTGAGCCTGCCGTGGTAGGCAGGTGGCTGTGGGGGCCTCATCTGCATACTCTGTGTGCAGAGCTGAGCAGGAGAGACAGCCCCGGAGGATCCTGTTCCTAGGTCTCTGAGGTGACTTAGAGCCAGAGCCCTCACATCCGGGCCAGGGCCAGTGCAAGAGTCAACAGGCACAGGGGCAACCTGGCCCACCTGCCAGCCCCACTGTGGGTGAGGGGCTAGAGTGAGAGGAGGGCCCTACAGGGCCCACAGCTGTGCAGATGCGAGGCACCTGGGGGTGCCGACAGGGTGAGGTCCTACGCTGGGATGCTGTTTGTAGGTGTCCCCTGCAAGGCTGGGCTATGACACCCCAGCGCTGTGTCACAGTGACGCGAGTTTCACAGAGTCCTGTTGCAAGAGAGGGAGGCCATGGCTCACCTGATCAGCCAACCTGTGCTGAGGGAAATTGGTGGCCCTGGGCTGACATGTGCTGCTCTCCTGTGGTGCGGGTGAGAGGCTCAGGTGACTTCCCTGTCTCTCTAGCTATGTGGTCACGGAGGACACTGGCCCTTTGTCCTCCATTGCCCATGCCTTGTGAGGTCTGTGGTCCTCTCCACACTGCCTGGGAGACGCTGAGTGCTGTGGGGCCGGTGGTAGCGCCTGCCTGGGCTTCGCTGCCCTGAAACCTGGAGACAGCCTGGGTCTCCATCCATCTCCCCACAGCCCAATCTGGCTGTGTGAGGTACAGGCTCTGCCCCTGACCAGGTGAGCAGATAGGCAGCCCTTCCTTGGCGGTCACCCCAGTGCATCCCAGAATGTGCCTCAGAGTCACCGCCTGCACAGCAAGATGTAGGATGGTGCGTTGGTGGGCGCCAGTGGTGTCCAGTTGTACACGGCGCATGTTGGCTTCCTGGGCTCCTTGAGAGCAGGCTGGACTTGGTCAGTGGCCAAAAGAACTTGGGGTGAGACCAGTCCTAGGGGTTGAAGCCAGGGGCTGGATTCCCAGCGGCGGTGTCTCCATGGTGGACTTGCTTGTGGTGGGAGCAACTTCTCAAGGCCTGTCTTGGTAGTGGCCTTGTGGTGACACCCTAGAGTGCCTGGGATCAACGGAGGGTGAAGTCTGTGCCAGCACAGACGTCCCGGGAACCATCTGCTGGCGGTTCTGCTTCCTATTTTTCAGAAGCAGCCTGCTCCTGAGACCAGGAAACAGAATAGGGTCACGTTGTAGGGCAGCTGTGTGCGCTTCCCGCTGGGCCTGTGGGGAGGCCACGGGCTCGCCCGCCCTCTGAGTGCAGCATGATGTATAACAGAAGGGACCATCACACACGTCATAGCGCACAGAGCTTATGTGTTGTTATGGTTTGTGTCTAGTTGTCCCCCCAAAGCCTCATGCAGTCATAGGGTGGGGA
>NDGM010646906.1:0-10572 GCA_002564305.1 Octomys mimax
ATAAGTGCTTCCCTGGCAAGCACAAGGGCCTGAGTTCAATCCCCGGTTCCGCCAAAAAAAAAGTAATTCAAAATTAAACAAACAAAAAAAAATTAAAAGGTGGATGCAGCTCTGTTCAAAGCCTTGGGCTCGGCCCCCAGTTCTCACGGGGGAGCGGGGCGTCATCTGCAAAGTCCCGTGTACCACACAGAAGCCTTGCTCAGCAGCAGATTTGGGTTCAGCAGTGAGGGTGGCATCCCTGGGCCCAGGAGGTGAAGGACCACACTTTGAGCAGCAGGCTTCATCGGGACAGAGCACTGGCAGGCTGATCCAGGGGAGGATGTGGTGGACAGAACCAGGAGGATCTCCCTCCTCCCTGGAAAGCAGGATAGTGAAAGGGAGGGCGAAGCCCCAGGTCCATCTGACCTGCAGTGTCCCTCCAAATCTGCACCCACAGTCGCTTCTCTGCTCAGGCTCCACCTCCACCCCCTCTGCTGGCCACAGGTGTTTCCTGCTATCCTGTCTCCACACTTCCCAGCCCAGGTGACACAGGTAGCCATGCTTGTGCTGTAAAATAGTTAAGCTTGGTGTTGATTCCATGGAGGCTCCAGAGAGACTCTGAGAACAGGAGGTGCATCCCATCACCACCCCCACCCTGGCCACTGTGCCCTGCCAGGACCTGGTGGCGGTGGATGAAAGGTGCAGAAAGGGCCCACTCCTGCCCTGCCCCTCTGCCCTCTGCTGATGCACCCTGGCTTTGTTTGCAGGCCCCTTCTTCTGCACTGTGAGCTGTGAGCAGGGACCATCTGGGCCATTGACGTCTGCTCTTGGCCACACAGAAGGTGGGGAGCCCTGTCCCCATCTCCACCCTCCTCACCAAGAGGCGGCAGCTCTCTGAGGCCAAGTCCTGGCACAGGCCTCTAAGTGCCCTCTGAGGCCAGCGCATGACAGATGCTTCCTAAATGCTACTATGGAAATGTGGCCCTTGACCCCACTTGAAGAAGCAGCTGATGTGGCCTCAGCCAGCAAGGAAGGAGGACTCTGGGTTTAGACAGGGACATGAGCAAAGGCCCTGGGAAGTGGCCATCTGGACTGCGGCTAAGTGTGCGGCCAAACCGGCTCAAAGAGCGCTGTGCACTCACAGGCCCAGGGCCAGGCTGGTCTCTGCAGGCTCCTTACAGTGCAGGGCTGCTTCAAGCAGGCAAGGAATTGGGGTCTTTAATCTACTGTTCTGAGGGCATGACACTGAGGGGAACCTATGAGGAGATGAGAGAAAATTCTAGAATGCTCCAGGGAGAATTCCAGAATGCTCAGGAGGCTGGTCTATGCTGATGGCTTAGGAGAGAGGCAAGGGATGCACCCAAATGTCTCACTTGCAACTTGAAACATGCTGAGAAGCAGGCATGGGGGAGCCAGGGTGTGAGCCTCCGTGCGGCATCTCGCATGCAGCGGCACCTGGGGGCTGGGCCCATAGTTAGCCCAGACTGGAGCTCCGGGCCAGAGGGATATCTAATTGCCATCTGCAAATGACGTGAGTTAGGCCAAGAGTGGAGGAAACTGCCCTGCAAGACAGCAGAGGAAGAGCAGAGGGCCAGGGCAGGCTCTGCAGAGCGCCAAGATGATTGGGAGGCAGAGGAGACTGGGAAAGAGCCCTGTGGAAGGGAGGACTTGAGGACTGGCCATCCTTTCCCTCCTGGGCTCTGTGTGCCCCCAGCAGAGGCCCCTGACTATGCACACTGATGCAGGGACAGAAGGAATCTGGGAGGCCGCAAAAGCTGAGCAGTCACCTCCCAGGCCCCTCCTCCTCCCACACCAACTGCAGACACGAGGAGCCCGGGACTCAGTCGGGTTCTCCTCCTGTCCTGAGTGGTTCCATGGATGACAGCATATCCAAGCAACGGGCAGCTTCGCTTCCAGGTCTGTGCATGCGGATCCCTCCTGACAGGGACAAGTCCTGGTTCCTTCCAGGCCAGGGCAGCCTCAGCGGGCCCCCGACCTTGAGGCCGTGGCTAGCGCAGAACCGCAGTCTGCAGCCTCGGATTGAGAGTGAGCTGCAGCTTGGGGCGTTCTCTGTCGTTCCCTAATCATCCCCATCCCTGTGAATTCTGGCGCGTGTACCTGCTGGGCACCTGATGGGGAGACAGAGAGGAGACAGAATGGAGGCGGCACGTGGTAGCAGGTGTATTGGGACATCCATCTTCCCAAGTGAGCAGGCCTGCCCAGGCCATACTCTCCAACAGCGCTGCCGCTCTGCACCCGAGGCCCTGTGGAATTTCAGCTCTGCAATGCTGCTCCGAAGAATAGGTGGGAGCCAGAGGAGGACGTGACGCACCCTTTGACATACCAGCCAGCATTAAAAGCACCACCAGTGAAATACTTTTTAAAAAAATTACCATTTCAAAACTAATAGCTAGGGGCCAGGGAGATGGCTCAGTGGAATAAGTGCTTACCTGGCAAGCACAGGGGCCTGAGTTCAATCCCTGGTTCCACCAAAAAAGAAAAAACAACAACAAAAAAAAAAACCCTCAAAACTAATAGCTGCCAAATTTCCCTGATTCTCTGCTTGAGCGGACGGCAAAATGTGGTCCAGACAGCTGCCCCTACCTAGCTGCAATCCACAGGCCATGGCAGGTGGCTTCCACAGCCATCTGCAATGACTTTCACTCTAAGGACAGTGTTTGGGGGCACCGACCTCTCCAAAGGTGACCTGCTCGTGAAGAGGGTGCTGCTGGGACCTTCCTGTGGCTGGGACCCACTGGGATTCTGGGCTCACAACCTGTAATAACCAAAGCCAAGGGATCACTGTGGAAGTCTCAGGAGGAAGCAGAGAGCCATGGAAACATGTGGCTTCTTGTCCCAGTGAGCTTGGGCTCCCACATGCTGGAGAAGAGGGCTCAGCTTCTGGGAGACCCCGTACCTGCCCCAACCACTCCGAGCTGCTTCCCAGGAAGGCTCCATGCCTACGCCCTAACTCTCTTCCAACAGGTGCTCTGTACAGCCCTGAAGCCAGCTCTTCACCCCATCAGGCTGTGCGTGAGAGCCAACAGGAGTCAGGGCGCTCAGTCTCCTCCACGTCGTCCCAGCTTGGCCTGATGGCCCGCAAGGTCCCTCTGGCGGTCCTCATGTCACTGCCCGTGAGGTGATTCCCAGCTGCCTTGGACACTGAGCAGACAGGCACAGGTCCCTGGCCAACAGAGCCCACTGGCCCGCCTGGGGTGCGCAGTGGCCATGAGTCTCAGACGGTTGCGAGTCCACAGCCCCTTGCAGATGATGTTCAGCCCTGAGGGACCAGCTTCTCTGGTCCGGCCTGTCTGCCTCAGTGTCTGCCCGTGTGCTTGCCCCACCGACCCCTCTGAAGCCCCTCCTTCCAGGGGTCCCATTATTTCAGAAGCATGAAGCTGCCCAGCACTTGTCTTTGCAAAACCTCAGTGCCAGCTCTGAACCCAACACTAAATGAATTCCCTGTCATGGAAGTGAAGTTCACTTAATACAGAACGAATCACAATGAGCCGTACAGCTGCGGAGCGCTCAGTCTACTCACCGTGGCGTGCGGCCACCATCTTTCTGATCCCCAAGAGAAAACTCCTTACCTAGTCACACTGGCTCAGCCTCCCCCGTGGCAACTGCCAGTCTGTGTTCTGGATGGTTTTGCTTATCATTTTTTGAGATCAGTCTCCAAATGCAGCCCACACTGGCCTCCAACTCGAGCGATCCTCCTGACTTACCAGTACCTGGCTAGGGCTTACCAGCGTGGGCCATCACACCTGCTTCTGCTCTGGAACTTTGTAAGAATAAAACCATTTTGTTATAGGAATTATATCAGGGCCTCCAAACAATATAGGGGAGATATTGCAACTCCCAACCTGCTTGATGTCTCCTATCCCAAGTTTGTGTTCCCCAAAATCAAAGAATCAACTCTAAGCAACAATGGAGGTAATAGGAAAGATTTACTGAGGGAAACACAGCTCCTGAGAGATAAAAGGGGACCAGAGTGCGTTGCCAGTGAGCCTACTTCCCAAGGAAGTTTTATAGAGCAAAATGACGAGGTGTGGACACAGGACAGAACAATAATCCATAAATAATATGACAAGTGTAGCTACTTAGGCAATACTGATCCAGTGCACAAGCAAGTCTCGTGGCAAGCACCCTGGGAAAGAAAAACGTCTTTCCTGGAAGGAGGGAGATCAAGCTCCTGGCGCCCTGCCCAGGAGACTGGTGCCTATTGAGAATGTCAATCATTACTGTTACCCCTTGGGAGGTATGTGGGTGTCATCTCTCCATCTTCGTCTTGAGGCCTGGCCTTCACCGAACGCGCCGCCACCCACAGCTGTGCAGATTTCTCGTCTTCTGCGCTGGCTTCCTGGAGGGCCTATAGCCTGCCTGACTGTCTAGAATATTTCTACCTAACTTAGCTGCCTATAACAATTTAATATGTGGTCTTCTGTGGCGGCTTCTTCCTCTAGGTGTAAGGGTTTTGTTTGTTTGTTTGTTTTGTACCAGGGATCAAACCTAAGACCTTGCACTTGCCAGGCAGGCACTTCTGCTGCTGAGCTACACGGATCTGCAGCTCATCTGCACCACAGGACACACTCGGGATGTACGGCTACTTCATCCCATTTCACAGGGCGATGGCAGACCGCCTTTCTGCCTATCTGTTCTGAGCGACACGGGCCACCTCCATGTGGTCAGTAGGGCTGGGTGAGCGGCCCTGACATGGACTTGTGGGCGTGGCACCCGGGGCCTTGTAAGCCTAGGCCTAGGGGTGAGATTGCCGGTCTGCATGGCTCCTATTCAAATCAGGGAGAGGAACACGAGCTCACAGCTGCCATGCTTTACGCCATCAGCGCCTGGCCTCCAGGTCTCCAATCCCAAGCTTCTCAGGCAGAGATGGGGGCTCAGCACTCACCCAGCTAATTGCTTGCACTTGGTGGGGTGGGGAACCCCAGAAGGGGAGGCCTGGAGGCTCCAGAGCTGCCTCCGCAGGAAGCAAAATGAGGATTCTATGTGTACCTGTCCCCAAGGGGCACCTCCTAGAGCCACCTGTGGCCCTGGGAATGCAGGAGTTCTCTGCTTTCAGCTCGAGAGTTGGTGGCAGTTTTCAAACACCTGCTTTCTTGATTCACTGTGTCACCCGATTTTACATTATTGTTTCTAAAATACCACATAAATTTGTCGCATTACCATAATAATCGGGTTGAATGACCATTTTCCAAATCATGCCGAATGAACACGACAGAACACTCAGCACTTTTATGGAAATTGCTCTCTGCATTGTATGCCTGTAAATCGGCGCGTTAATAAGGCAAGGCCCCGCTTGCACGGGACCCAGCAGGAGGCGTTTCAGTGCAGCTGAGAGCGATGAATAATTAATTTCTCCATGAAACTGAAAAGTATATTCTGTTAGGAAGACGCACTGACATTCTCACTGACAACACCCACTCTGCGCAGGAATAATAAACACCAAGTTATTTTTCCTCAAAAAAAAAAAAAAAGATTTACACATAAGTTAGAATGAAAAAACACAAGCTGCTTTCCACTGTGAGTCATCTGTAATTATTTAAAAATGGTTCTGAGTATGGGGACCAATCTGGTCCCTTAAGATGGGAAGGTGGGGCTGTCATGTGCCTCACGTGCTAAGGAAAAGATACTTGAAAATAAAATTTTAAGTTCTTTAAATCAGCCAGTTATCTCTACTGTGGATAACAAATGGAAATTTACTCTTACCACTTTGGTGATTAAAAAAGTAACAGCTTTAAGAATCTTTAATATCTTAAAGATTAGCCACGATATTGTATTTTTGGTGGGGCAAAGGAATATTGAAGAGAAATACTCCTCCAAGCCACTATAAATGCTACAACTGGGGCCGGGGAGATGGCTCAGTGGAGTAAGCGCATCCCTGACAAGCGCAAGGGCCTGAGTTCAATCCCCATTTCTGCCAAAAAAGAAATAAAAATAAAAAATAAATGCTACAACTCACTACATGTTTGTTTTTTTTTTTTTTTCCATTCATGTATTTGGTACAGGGTCTCACTATGCGGCTCAGACTCATAGTGATCCTCCTGTGATCCTCCTGTTTTCAGCCTCCCCAGCCCTGGGATTACAGGCATGCGCCACCATGCCCAGACTTGATCGACAGCTCAACAGGCCCTGGGAGCAGGGCCAGTGTGGTATGCGGGATTGGGAATCAAACCCTGTCCTTGTGCTTGCCAAAGCAGGTGCTTAGTCCACTGAGCTATCTCACTGGCCCACAACATGGTATTTTATAGAAAGCCATAATCTCTTTTACCTGTCCTTTGTTACCTAGTTATTTCCAATTTTTTCTTTCATTTTACATATTTTGCCCAGAACACTTTCATATAGAAACCTTTGCATTTTGAAACGTTTTCCCTCTTTAGCTTTCTAGAGGTAGATCAGAAGTTGGAGGGGTGCAGCCTCCCTGATGGCACAATGGCTCCTCCGCACCCCACCCACAGGGTTAGAAATGTTTCCTGTAACAGCTTCTCACGGTTACTAGGCATCTGCAGCCTTTAAGAGTCACCCATAGTTTGGTACCTAGAGCAGCTGCATGTATTACTGTATGGCATGATTACTCATTGTTTTTTTTTAGTGTTCCTGGGATCCGGCAGCATTTACCTGGGCATTCACTAGTGACCCGTGTGTCACAGCTTGAGCACTCATGGCTTCACGTTTGTCCATTTGATTGACACCTCAGTGTCTCTATTGAGACACATCAGCTCTTTAAGTATTATTGACATTTTCGTGTTTTATATTTGAAACGCTTTTTAAAATTAGATGTCAAATTTTTAATCCTACTCACGCATGCTTTGACGCAGACTCGTAAACGTTGATAGATCCGGCCACACTGATGCGCGCCTGAGATAAGTGCCGGGCTAAAGACGCGAAGCCCACGGCGGACACGCGTGGCTTTGTATGTGACGTGGACCTCTAAAACGGTTGCATGTAGACTTCTAAAGTGCGTTTTAGGTGTATTTTCTGAGCAGTGTGTGTAGTTCTCGACCCGCGTCGCCTTTGACAAGTCGTTAACAGGCGAACGGGCCCCTGGCTCTCAGTGCACTGCCCAGGCCGGCCTCATGCCGGCGCCCTTCCTGCCTCAGCTTCCCGAGAGGCTGCCCACGCGGATCGCACCACCCTATCTTTTACTGTATTTTACAACTGCTTAGCACAGAGGTCTGCGCGCCCCTCCAAGCCAAGCAGACTGCTTTTCGGGGGGTGGTTTGGAGACAGGGTCTCTTTATGCAAATCAGGTGGGCTTTGAACCCGTAGCGGCCCTCCTGCCTCCGCCTCTCGAGGGCTGGGATTACAGGCCTTTCGCTCCCTGACTCTGACCCTAAACTGTGGCTATCGCATTGTTCCTGATTCTTGACAGCATCCAGTGAAGAGCTATCGGCTGGGGAGCGAGCAGTTAAGCGCAGCTCAGCCCTGATCTAGTCTTCATCAGCGTGCTGGACAATATTCAAGGAGCGCTTTCCCTGCAGGGTGTTCTGGAAACTCTGGGTTCCTGTTCTAAAAATCTCTGGGTCTGGAGGCTCGGGGCGCCCCCTGGCAGTAGAAGAAGAGATCGCAGGCTGGCCTTGTCCTCTCCCCAAGGGCCGAGGCCTCCCTCCTGGCGCTGACAGGCTCAGGCTCGCCTGGCTTGGCCGCTGCCGCACCCACTCCCGTGGCAGCCAGCTCGTGTGGCTGTCGGCCTGCTCTTCTATCTCACTGTCACACTGGCCTTGGAGAGAGGCCGTGAACTGCTGGCTTCAGTGTCATAGTTGCAGTCACCTCCTTTCCCTTGGGCTCTGCCTGTTTTCCTGTTAAATCCAGCCCTAGCTTCTCTTTGGAAGCTTGTGCAGAGAGAGGACAAAGGGCAAAGCATCTTCAACTGCTCCTAGCTTGTCTCCTGGAAGCAGCCTCAGGGCCCCACAGTGGGGGTCTTGGAGGACACAGGGCCGCAGCGCATGAGTGGGCTGAGGCCAAGGGGGCTCAGGCTGTTCTCGGAACAGCAGGAAGGGGTTGGGGGAAACAGCCCTGCATTTCTTCCTTTCTGGCCTGGAAGGTTTTCTTTTCCTGATCTATCAAAGTCCTTCTTTGACTCTGCAGGGGCCTCGCTCAGAGCTCTGTGTACACAGCGGTGCTCGGCTTGTGTTAGCCCAGGAAGACCATGCGGACCTGGCCCAGCCGCCATTCCCACATGGCATCCCAGGCTTCCCAACTCACCCACATCTAACCCAGCCCTGCCCAGAAGGCTGCCCTGCGGGACCCTGGAAGGTGTCCCCCAGAAATAGATTTCTCTGGCCTGTTCCGAGAAGGTGGCACAGAGAAAACTGCAGACAGGATTAGTGCTGGAAGGCCGCCTTTTCGTGGAATGCAATCTGTGTCTAGCTACGTCCCCAAAGTAAACGAGCCGGAGATGCAGGTGGGCTTTTTTGTCTGCTAAGATAAGATCTGGAAAGAAGGGCTTTGGGATCTGACCCAGTCCAGGCAGAGCAGACCCGGAGGCAGTCGCCTGGGAGGCGTCACTGGAGACAGGAGACAGCTGAACACACGGCACTCCTCCTTCCAGTCCTGGCCCTGCCCCCGCCCCCACCTCCCTTCCCCAATCCCAGGCCTGCCCCTCGCATGTTCCTCGCATGCGTCACCATGCTGTCCCCCTAGAGCCTCACTGTTAGAGGCAGCTTCCAGGGTTTCAGCATGCTGAGAGCATCGGGTTTCCTGCTAGCAAGCCTGCGTCAGTCTATTTCCAGACTGAAAGTATGAAACCTTCAGAAGAAGAAGCGCAGTTCAACCCTCCTGCTCCACCTCAGACATCCTGGGGATCTCACGGCCTGAAATAAACCCTCGGTGAGGGGTGAGAGCATGAACCACCCTCTCCTCCTGTTGGAGGAGCAGCAGGAAGCCCGAGCCAGCCGCTGCTGCCTGGACCGGACCACAGCGGCCAGTGTGGGACAGGGCAGCCCAAGGAGCCTTCCTGTGTCCATGTCCTTCTGACCAGTCTGTCTTTGGGTGACCCCAAACCAAGACATTAGCTGGCCACTAATCCCTGGCTACACAGCACATGCAGCGTGAGCTCCACAGGTGCAGGACGGTGCAGGAGGGGGTGACTCAGGCCCTCGGCAGATGGAAGTATTCGTGCAGAGGCCAAAAACATGAAGTCGAAAAACACACACCCACGGTGCTTGCAAAGATTCCGAGTGGCACTGCAAGCTGTGGCCCGTGCCGCCCACTCGTGCAGCGCCTGTCACTTCTGCAGAATTGTTCCTCCCTCTGTGTCATCCAACCGGGCGCTGAGGAAGGAGGTGAGAGGGATGAGGGAGGAGGTGAGAGGGGTCAGGGAGGACGCCTGGCTAGGCACCTGGAGGATGGGCCCTGTGCATCTTCTATGAAAGTAAAATCAAGACATTGTAAGGAAAAAAAGTGGTGTAGATCTCATAAAGTACCACTTCATCTAAGTCCTGGGCCTTTGCCTCTTTAGGAAAAGTCATTTCCTCGCGATTTAACACCCTTCAAAGCGTGCGACTCCAGTAGGCCTACCTGGGTGAAGCGTCCGGACCTGCTTCTCTTCTGCACTTCGCGGCCCTTGGAGTCGCGTCCACTCTGCCCTCCAGCGCCTCCTCAGTGCAGGCAGCCCGGCAGCTGGCCCTCATGTCTCCCACCTGCCACTGCATCCTGCATGGGTGAACTGCAGCAGCAACGCGGGGCGACCAGAGCCTCATCGGAGAAGCAAAAGACAGTCTTCCCCTTCCCTGGGGACCTGGACGACTCCCCCTGCCCAGGAGGAGACTAGGACAGCATGGAGAAATGCAAGCAGTTGGAAACTCCAGGAAAGGCTTCCATAGCCGTGTGGGCTGGCAGCTAGCATCTGGGGCAGGGGGCGCCCACCAGGGGCGCCAGGGAAAGGAGGTGCCCGGGGACCCAACGGGGCAAGCCCTTCCCTGGGGGCATCGGTGATGGCCGCCTTTGGCGACCTGTGAGTTGCTTCAGGCTTCAAGGAAGGCTTTGCGAGTTGTCACCCCTAGATGTGGCCCCTATTCTGAATGGAAGCAGAAACGAACGCCATCTCTCTGGCCAGCAGGACAGCTGTCGTGGGTGAATCCCAGGCAGGGGCAGGGGTCGAGAAGGCTGAAGAGGTTCTCTGCAGCTGGGTCGGTGCAGGGCTTCACCTGGGTGGGAAGAACGCGCTACGGGGCTTCCGATGACCAGCCAGGGCCTTGGGAATGGAGAAGCCGCCGTGAAGCTGAGAAAGCGGGACGCGTCCCAGGTTGGTTGTTCTAAAGAGAAAAATTGAAAGCGCTCTTCTGTGGTAGTTGTTTACAAATTATCCCCCTAAGGCAGACAGGGCTGGCCACACCCAGACTCTCTCTGGCACCGCATCAGTGGCTCTCGCTTCCAGAGGACGCCACTCAGGACTTTTACAGTACAAACCACTGACAAGAGAGGGCGAAACGTTTGAACAGCGCCGCGTGGCTCCTGCTTTGCCTCCTTAGCTTCCTGGCACCGGGCAACTCCTGAAGGATGGGAATTGGAGTTATGGATGGGTGACACAGAGACAAACCGACGAAAAGGAGAGCCAGTGCGGCTCTGTGCTCCGTG